>WEIU01014239.1:167295-222713 GCA_013389925.1 Aegithalos caudatus
AAAAAAAAAAAAAAAAAAGCTGTGTTCCAACAGTATTTGTTGACTTTTCCTTCTTCATCCTTAGTGGTGAATTGACAGCTTTTCATTAGTTTATATTGTGTTACCTTCATCGACACCTCCATTTCTAACTAAATCAGCTTTTTGCCAGAGAAAAAAGTTGATTAACCTCCTCTTGATTAATGTTTAATTGTATTCTCATCTTCTCTCTAAAAGTAGCAAACCCATCAGTAAAATGTAAGTTCCTTGTTGCTGTCTAGAAAAGCCATTTAGGATTGTCCCCTTTTTACTCTTTTTTTNNTTTGTGTTTTCTCTCTTTTTCTTTTTTTTTTTTTTTTTTTTTTTTTTGGGGGGGGGGGCGGTCTCTTCATTCACAAAAACTTAAAAAACATATTCAGAACAAAAAAAACCCCAGAACTCTGTGTGGTTCATTTCTTTTCTAGTGTGGGGTGAATTTCTGAATGTTTTCTGTGCTGAAAATGCAAATACCTGCTTTGGCCTAACTCCCTCCCATGCTGCTGCCCACCCCTCTGGGGTGCAGATTAGAGACATGGTCTCCTGTATAAAAAAAGATAAGTGAGTTAATAAAAAATAAAGCACGTAGGAGGCCAGAGTAAATGGAGCATATAATTTTTTCATGAACTGGTCTCTTAAGTTTCATTTTGCAAGGCGTCGTGATTTTCTACATATTTATGAAAATATGAAAGAGTGAACTCGATGCGTAATGTGCAATCTACTTAGCAATTTTAAGTGAGGCTGTATCTTGCTTTCCCTGTCAGAAAAGCCAGAATCTTCTGCAGGCATTACCAGAAATGATAGCAAGATCTGTTACGAGTTCCTGTAACACTGCAAACCTTCCTCCAGAGCTGCTTACAGAACAAGTCTGCGTGCCAGGTTGTGCTGTTTGGTAACATGCAAGCAAAAACATTGTCAAGCTGATTCTCAAGGATGGAATGTGATCCTTCAAGAATAAAAGTTGCTTAAGTTTGATATCTCTGTACACATGATAAACATAAAAAATAAAGTACGACTCTTAAGAGAGATGGGTGAATACAAACTTTTGAAAAACTTATGAGATAGAAGTGGGGGTTTTTTTCTAACACCCAAATGGTGTTTTCAATCTTGAAAGCTCTAAAGCAGTTTATAAAGATAATTAGGCATAAATGTCCCCATTTCACAGCTGTGCAAACAGAGGGAAACAGTTCTGTAACCTACTTACCAAAATCTTACAGAGGTAAGCAAATCTTGAGCCACCAGATTGCAAGCACTGGTTCGTTAACATTGCTTTTTTTGTGCCTGCTTCTTTGTAGCTAAATTAATTAATATTGATATATCAAAGCAGCAAAAGTAGACCTAGATCCCAAGCTTGTAAGACGACCTGTTTCATTTCTGTGTCAAGTTACATTTCTTTGATAAGACATCAGCTTCAGAACAATTCAATAAATTTCAGTTCTTTGCCACGTTGCAGGCTTTGAATACCATTAAAATTTCCATTTTCATGCCTAGGAAGTTGTGAAGCAAGAGGTACCTGCCTGTAGCACTGTGAGAGCATCAGGCCCAGGGATGGTGCAAGGAACCATCCAGGTGCTACCCCAAGCAGCATTTGCAAGGCATTCAGGAAAGGTGCTTGTACAAACAGGCTTGGCAGTTTTCAAAGTACACAGCATATAGACTCCTGCTTTAGCAACATCTCCATGACAACTGCTTTATAATTCATGCCACATAATGTATAACTTTGCTGTTGAAAAAAAAAAATTAAAAAAAGGCTCTGCCAACATGCTAACCAGGCCACATTCTTGAAAATTAAATGAACCTGAAAGATTTTTTAGCAATCAATTAACCATTAAATGAAGCTTAAGGGACATTAGACATAAGAATGACAGTATTTATGGCTTTGATGTGATCATGAAATCTCATTCTTTGCTTCTTCACTGTTCTCACCGTTTCAAATCCCTATAATTGGTACTGATGCAACATTTCAGTCAATAGCTATAAAAGGGAATGAGGAGCAAGAAATGGCTCTTTGGCATTTAATGAGTAAATACAATCCCACTGAGCTTTGTATTTCAGAATTTTTTGCTAATCAGTCTTTTTTTAACTGAAGGAGTTGAACTGTTTGAGGCATATCAACAGGTTTGGGGATTGGCAAACAATAGAATGATAACAAAGATAATGGAAAAATGTGTTCTAATGCTGTGCAGAGAATTAAAGCTATTAAAATGCCTTTCCCAGTTATTTCTTCAATGACAAGGTAACCAATCAAATAAAACTGCTGCTGTAAGATTAATAGACATTCTGAAAAGTATGAAATGCAGTGTAAGTTTAGTTATGTGAATTTACCAAGACAAGAGAAGTGTACATAAATTGTGAGAGGGAGAAACAAATACCGTTTTTACTGGCTATATCCCACTTTAGGAGGCAGAAGAAGTAAAAAAAGGGTAACAGGGAAGAGCATGTTATGTTCCATGGATTTTGAGCATCCTATTAGTTGTTCTGGTGTAATAAACATCTTCTTGTTATTAACTGTTAATTTTATTTTAAACATCAAGTCTACGAAATGCAGGGACGCAGGCCTTGACTCCTTCACAGCATATAAAGGAGATATGAACCCATCATAAGACTGCTCTCTTATGCTGAGTTTTATATTTGAGATGGTGTGTTATAATGTAGAGAGTATGTATTGATTTCAGAACTGAGGAACAGAAACTGCATGAGATATCAAGAGGAAGGAATTGTAAAATGACAAATGACTTTTGTTGGGTTATAAAATTCGGTTAAAGAAGCACCAAGGTAAAGAAACTCATTCTGGAATGAGAAACACAAGTCCAAAATACAAGGATCTCCTCCTGAGACAAGTTAATGACTTAAGTTTACAGGTTTTAGCTACCAAAAAGACAAGCTTAACTCCCCAGTGAGACCTAATTCAGAAGAAATTACTTTACTGGCCAACTGGCAGCAGCTGTGCAGAGTAATCCTAAAGCAGTGTGCTTAAATCAGAAACACCTGATGATTTTGACTGTTTTCTGAGTATCATTCCTTACTGCATTTCTTCCAGTGGATGAGAGGAGAATTGAACTAAAACTTCCAGCAACAGTTCAAAATAGGATTGATGTTTCACCCTTTTCTGCAGGATTCCAGGTATGCAGCTTTATCTCGAAATTTATGTGACTCAAGTAAAATTTATGTTGCTTTGTTTGGAGAGGTGGGGTTTTGGTTTTAGAACAGACTAAACCTGGTGCTCAGAGCCAAGGAATTAAGGCAATTCTTTATTTCATCTGTTCAGAGGTATATACTAATGTACATTGTGGGGTTTTATTTGTATTGGCTGTCATGTTCCTCAATTACTGGGGCCTCAGCATGTACTGCAGAACACTCAGAAATTAACAGCGGGGGAGTGCAAGAAGGGGAACATCTTGTACAGCATAAGGACAGTTTAATTTTCCACAGCTAAGAATGATAAAAAACTCCCAGTAGAGTTGAGCTGCATTTTTCTTTTAAAGAACAACAAAAAATTAAGCTGCTCTTGGTAGATTCTGCAAGGTCCCTAGTCAAACTTCTGCTTTCTGTTTTAGAAATATTTAAATGAGGAATGAAGGAGGCATTTGCACACAAATATTGATGCCAATGCAAGAGCAAAGATCACGTAGCAGTTTGCTGATGCCAATTCAGACAGAGGAGCTGGGGGCCTGGGCTGAATGAGGTTGGCCTTTCCAGAGAGGAAACTTCTCACTAATAGCACTGTGAATTTAGGAACTCTTTTCTGGTTTAGTTATGTTGACCACTGACAAATATTTCTTTTCTTTCTGACCATGTCATTCCATCTTTCACTTATTCCCCTAACCCTGTGTGTTTATTCCTTTCCTTCTGTCTGCAATCCATATAGCTCTGGAATATTCCTTCCCTTGTAGATGCAGTATTTGCTCTGTTAATTCTTCCTTTTCTCTCTTTCTTTGAAGACCTACTGTTGAACCATCTTCCTACATCCCTGTCTTCAACTCCCATCCTCCTCTTAGACTTCTAGACTGTGCTGCTGAATATGCTGATATTTGGGCCTTGTACAATGCTAAGAATATCAGTGTTTAATAAATATCAGTATAGGAAAGGCACAGTTGCTATAAGAGAAATAAATAGCTCAGGAAAAAATCGAGATACTGCTGCCTCTGCAACAGCCACTGGCTGCACTGACTGTAAAATGTAACTCAGAACTAAATTGTCAGTTTTGGTGTGTGCTAAAGAAACCAAGCAATGTCACACATGTAGATGTTTACTTTCCATTATCTTGGCAACCCCCAGTATATAGATCCTTGTGGTGCAATGTAAACTCCTTTCAAGATGACATTTAAGAGGAATTTAATCTGTATAGAGCACTAACAAACCGAAGCACAGTGGATTTATTCATTTAAGAGAATTATTCATTTAATTTTTTCCATTTAGTATTTATATTCATTTACCATTCATTTATTCCCTACATTTTTATTCATTTATTCATTTATCAAATATTCATTTTAATGGTTTTCATTATCACTATAGTAACTGTAGGGACAGATTTGCAATAATTTTACTCCTTAAATAGGTTTAGTCTTGGAAAATGTACAGAACAAGGTAAGGCCACTTGATCATCAGGTTCATTCCCCTTTGTCTCTTTATTCCCTTTGTTTCTTTACAGTTCTCCCTAATTTCTCTTAAATTCCTTTCTATGTTTTATGACAACAGCTTAGTTCAGTGATATTAAACCAAATGCTTGACTGATGTGAAGTGTTGGAATCTGAGTGTGTTACTCAGTGCTTTGGACACTGATTGAGTCTGCTTGTTTCTCTATATTTTTTTTTCCTTATATATTTTATTTTCCCTGTAGAATGGCTTTTCCTTAGACATTCAGCTCTTGTTCCCTTTTAATGCCAGTTCCATTTCTATGTAAATGAGACCCCTGCAAGGCAGGCAACAATGACCTTCTAAGCAACAAGTGTTTTGAGCTACAGCAGAAGATATTCTAAACCTCTGAAAACTGGGTTTTGTGTATGAATTTCCATTGCAACACTGAGAATTCAGGTCTTTTGTTTTTTTTAAAAAAAATGCATATATATTTTCTCTAATGTGAAAACAGTGGATGAGTAATATCTTTCAGCTTCACTAAGAATCAGATTGTGCTTTTGATGAAAGCAAGGATCATCTGATACCTTTTGTACAAGGCCAGAGCTTTTGAGTTGGAATCATATTTCTTTTGTTATAGCTGTATAGGCAGATCAGTGCTTGTACAGTTGAGTCCTTGAAGTATGTTACCAGTCACCTAAAAATATACCCTCCTATGTATAGTGAAAGTGGGGAGCAGGGTGTTCACAGATGAACCCTGGCTTGATCTTGGTGAAGGATTTTGTTGTTTGTGGTTTTTGCCCTTCCATCTTCAGTGAGCCCCAATGTGCTAGAAAACACCCCTGTAACAACCTTAGTGCTCCTTTGCACCATAGCTTCAGTGTCAGGGTCTTGTCTTCCCTATCTAAACCTTTTCTTCCTTAATCAAACACTGCATTTTGAAACTTCAAGTCAGTTGTCTTCAGCCAACCCTAAATTCAAGCATCATGTAATCTTTCACAGCATATCTGTGCTCTGAGTTGTGTCAGAAATTTTGGGGCTGTGTCAACAACAGAAGCACAGCTGGAATACTTCCTGATTGATTGGTTAGTACCTACATTTAACACTTGTATTTTTTTACTATTATTACTATTTATATCACCAGAATAGGAAGAAAACCCCTATCATTGTAGAAAATATGAACTGGGTATTCCCTATAATTCTATATTAAGTAAAGCAAACTGCTTCAGATATTTACATTTAGAAGGTTATCTTTGTTAGCAAAAGAGCTAAAAGTCATTTTCTTTACAATGAGATCTTAAGTTTGTTGTGTATGCTGTGACTCTGCAGCAAAAACTCTTCATATACCCCGACCTGAGGCTTCAACTCTAATTTTGAGAACCATTGCTCTGGAGGCTTTTTATCAGCTCCAAAAATGTCTTATCTCTGGTTGCTTTTAACTGCATAATAAGAGGTCATTTGAAATAGGCAATGTCTTCTTAAGGGTTTATAATCTAAAGCCCACAGTTGTCAATGAACATTCATTGATTTCAGGGGCTCTGAATCCAGGTATTTATTCATAATATGTGGTATTGGCTTAGTAATTTTAGTAGTATTAAGATATGAGGAAATGGGCTGCATATTAAAACTAGACAGAAATATTCTGGTGGCATTTACTTTGTCAGATCAAGCCTTGAAATTCCTATGAATCTAAGTATTTTTCAGCAGTCTGCCTCTTTAATTAACCTCTGCCTGAGAAAACTATCCTTTTTCCAGCTCACCTGTCCAGCTCCTCTAAGCTCCTGAGAATACTTGTAGTCCTGGAGAGGATGTCCCAGGGCTTTTGGAGAGCTGCATTTCCAGCTGTGGGGTTACAGCCTGCAGGATCCTTGGGTTCCTCTTCCTGAGGTTGATTTCTCTGAGGGTGAGCTAGGGAGGTTAGGCCCAGACACAGCATAAAACTTCATTAATATAAATGTCTAGTCTTCTTCACAGTCCAAGTAATTTTCTTCAAAGTAGTAGAACTTCCAAAAAAACAATTGGGTATTTTTAAAATCAGCCAAGGAAACTTGTTTAAAAAAATAATAATCAAAGTGTATATACAATTAAGAGGAGATATAGTTTTTACTTTCTTTCGTCTCATCTTCTCATGCAGTGTTTGATAGAGTTTTAGATTTGAGAGAGTTTCACTCCCCTCCCCCTGAGCAGGGACTGAAGTCAGTGGGAAGAGATCTGCTGTGTGCTTTACCCCTCTGGTGTGTGCATGTATGTTTTTTCATTAAATCTGAACATTAACCTGATGGCCTTTAGGCACAATACTTTCTGAAAAACTTAGGCGTGCTGATTATTGCTTGCTTTCCAACTCCAGATCCTCTTGCAAACACTACAGGGACCTCATTAAATTCTGCAGCTGTATTACCCTCCTTCTTTATTAACTTCCTTCAAATATCCTGCCGTGGTCTAATGTCTTCTCTTGTCACCTTCACTCCACTCTATGCACCTGAAGGAGACTTTATTGTTCTTATTTCCTTGCTCTGAAAACTTCATTCACAGCCAGTTTTGACTTCTCAGGATTTTTTTTTTTTAGCTCATCCCTCCATTGTATCAGCCTTTGTAGTCCTCTGATAATATTCTGTGCTTTTTAGGCACGACATGCATTTTTTAATCATTATTTTAATTTCCTGATTTAAATCTAAATAGGGCAAGAAGTACAGCAGAAACGTAGGTGGTCTTGTAGTCTTTTCCTTTGTCCTAAAAATGAAAAGGAGAACTTGCAATACCATGAAAAAAAATAGTATCAAAACCTGGAGAAATTTAAGCTTTATTTTTAGGAAGCTATTAGTCCAGTGAGTAAGCAGGTGGCTATAAATGCAGCTCAATTCACTGGTGTATCCTAAAAGCTGGAGCCACAGGCACTCAGTGCCTCTTGAATCTGGCCACAAGGGCTCTGTATCAACTCCCCCAGTTCTTGCTCCCACTCCAGGCTCTTCTCACCTCCATGGCAAACACTCATATTGCAAGAAAGATGAAAGATGTTTTTGTGAGGGATTTCTACCTATTATAACCAGGCTTACCCACATATTGACCTGTCCACAGAGACAAATCTCATCCTTGACTTTTTTTACCAGTTTCAAGAGACTTGGTTTTACACACTTCACTGACTGCTACTTCTTTAGATTATTTCCAATCTCTTTTTGTTAGAGAAAGACTTGTTGGGTCCTATCTCTGTGTCACTCTCAGCAGTAAATGAACATGTAAATATGTTTCAGTAAAATTAAGGATACTGGAAAACTTAATATCAAATTCCTCTTCACAAAAACTTGGGAATTATATAGACAGGAAAATGATTTCAATAAAAATATAGTCAAGGAATGTAACAATTATGCTGAACCAGCTCAAGTCAGCACTTTAAAGAAGTCTATATGTTTACTTGCAAGTACTTAAAATGCTCAGTGCAATCTGTTAAACAAAGTCAACTGGGCAAGACTAATGCCAAATCAATTTCAGTCACTAATGTCTCATAAAATTACAGAGCAAAAATATTCTCAGTTGAGTGTAACATCCATTGCAGGCAGCAATACATTCATAATCTGAGCTTCTCAAATTAACTAGTCTGGTGAAGTACAAGGAAGAATTTACCATGTGTTAATATTTTCCAGTGCTGGTGTTCCCAAAATTTTCTCACTATTCTAGTTTTATGGTTCATTTTCCTATGGTTGCTGGTGTTCCTACCATGCTGAAATGGAGCTCGGAACTGAAATGGAACATTGCTGAATACTCAGTGTCTCACTGGTCTAACAGATCTTCATTCTAATCACTTAAAGACTGTTCCTGTTGATTTCAGAACATTTCTTGAATAAATCAGAATTAATTATGGGATGCAGAACTCAGTTTCTCAAATGATTCATGGGGGTTTATGAGGAAAAAATAGATTTGAACCTGCTGAAATTACTCCTACCTAAAGACATGTATCAGTGTGATTATATTTTCACAGATTGATAAAGAGATTAAGGGAAATGCTTTGCTCTGGGATTTCCTTACATCAATCAATGGGGCAATTCCAGCTGTCCTGTGCTGTACTTTACCACCACAGTATCCACAGCAGTCTGAGATGCCATGATGGCACTAACTCTGTGTTCCTTACCTCTCTAGCTCAGCTTTAAATATTAAAACTTGATCATACAATCATGGGATCAATCAAGACCATCTCATTCCATCCCCTGACAAGGGCAGGGACACCTTCCACTATCCCAGGTTTCTCCAAGTCCTGACCAACCTGGCCTTGGACACTTCCAGGGATACAGGGGCAGCTTCTCTGGCCAGCCTCTGCCACAGCCTCACTACTCTCACAGAGAATTTCTTCCTAGTATTTAATCTAAATTTACCCTCTCTCCTTTTAAAGCAATTTTCCCCTTGTCCTTTCACTACATGCCAAATAAAGATAATTCCAAATCCTTTACTCTGAAGAATACCCATGAAGAGATACACCATTTTAAAATGCAGAAGATGTAAATTTGTTACTGTTTCTATCAGCTGGGTTTCCCTGAGAACTTGATACTCATTTTGGCTGCTTATGCTGGTCAGCTCTCCCTGACCACATCCTGTGGCTGTGTGAACTCAAAGTCAGGCCAGGAAATCTGCAAAACACACAATCCTTTTCACTTGCACCCTGTGCTTACATTTGGGTGTTTTCTTGTCACAGGGATGTGCTCCTTCAGGGATATGCACACATGGAATTTGGGTTCAGCAGCACTGGGGATGCACAGCTTGGAAAGCACTCCCAGAAATCAGGCTGAAAACTTGTTTTCTCCAGAGCTGGTTGCTTGTTTGTTGACAGGGAGTGAGCACTAAGGATGAGTGCTGGAGATGGCTTCAGGCAAGGGCAGATCTGAAGGAGAGGCCAGTCTGGAGCTGCCTGGTGTGTCAGCTCCTGGGGAAAATCAGGGACTTGCAGTGCAGGGCCATGCAGTGACACCTACTAAAAACTGCTGCTGCTCTGAGGGTTTTGTTCAATTTGGTGCTATATATTCCTACAGTAATTGGCCAAAGAGAATGAAAAGAACCACTAAACCCACTTCTTAGGGTACCAAAAAAAAAAAAAAAAAGATATTTAAGTTTTTTTCGTGGCTGTAAAGAACAAGAATACAAAGCAGAGTTAACATCCATTTTTAACATCTCATCTTGACTCTCTCAGGATCCTGGGAAAACACCTGCTGAGTATCTCAGAACTCCCAAAAGATGCTGTACAGAACTGATATTCTTTTCAGCTGTAGGCCTCAGGAAAGTTTATTTTCATAGCAGGAAAATTATTTTAAGGAATATTTGAAAATTTTCAAAATTGCTTAGTTGTAAAAAAAACACCTAAAAGTGCTGTGGGAGATGGAGAGGGGGATAACATTTCAACACCTTTCTACTAAGCTTAAACTACAGCTTCATTATTTACACATATGATTATTTTGCTGTTCATTAACTCTGCTGTGGTTTACTTAGGACTTTCCTGTTTAAATAACTCAGTAAATGTGCACCATAACACAGGCATTGTGATGTGTGTTTATTTATAAGCTCTTAGAAGTTATAAAATATACTTGGAGTATCTATTTATACACTTTATACTTTACTTTTGTGTGTGTTTATATCTGTATTTTTGAACTTACTCTGCTGTAAGGCTAAAGGTCCGTGGCCCTCTGTCCTGGTGTCCCTGGCATGGAGGTTGGCCCTGTGGTTTTGGTGACCTCAATCTGTCATCCCCATCTCAGAGAATGTGTGAGAGTGTGTTTAACTCATCCCCTGGCATTGCACAGTGTGGAAGTTCTGGGCTCTCCAACAGCCTGTCAGGAATTCAGCTGATGGTACGTGTGAATCTCAGAGAGAAAGAGAGAAATGTTGGGCAAAACATTTTGTGTTTAGTGAGAGGCATTTCCTGACAAAACTCTGCTGTGTTGAAAATGTTTTCCATTCTGGTTCTGCTTCTTTAAAAAAAAAGAAAACTAAATTTGCAGCCAACTGCTGCATAGTAAATGGATGTAAATTGTAATTTACATCAGGGCAGGCTGTGATGCAATAATATCTTTGTTCCCAGGGAACAGAGGAGTTGTGGCCAGAGCAGAGGTTTGCTCAGATCCCAAGAAATAAGTCTGACTTTGTCACTGCTGTGCCATCAGTGCTGATCAGCAGCTTTGCTGAGCTGCAAAATTCTGGCTTTGAAAGAAAGCAAAATCCTAACACATTCCCAATTATTGTGATTCTCATCTTCAGTTTTATATGATCATGATTATCCTGCACTACTGAGTTCTTTTATTTCTTAGTTGTCAATACAGATTCTCACCATTATTGTGACAGTAGTTCTCTTCCCTTTTATGTCAATATAAAGAAGTAACAGCTTTCCTAAAGTCAAGGAAATTAAACATTTTGTTTTATCAATGCAAGTAAAGAATAGTATCAAGCCCTGTAATTTTTTTTCCTGGCTTTGTTTCCAGCAAAATTTTAGATGCAGTAAATACCATTAAAATACAAAAAAAAAATCCATATTCCAACATTTCCAATATATGAGACAGAAGAAAATTACAGATTTCTTAGTTTTGTTGTATCACAGTGTGTATATAAAATTAGTACAGAGGTCCAGAAAGGTATGAAAGAGCCCTACCCAGGGAGCAAGAGCAGGCAATTTATATTGTACTATGCCATTTCTGTGCCCTGTTCTCAAAGACAAACAATTCTTGCTACCAAAAATGCATGAAAGTTCAGAAATTTCAAGAGTCCCCTTGGGGCTGTGAGTTGTTTTTTCTTCTTCTTCTGTTGCTTTTGGTGCTCTTAGTTTCTCCTAACTGATGCAGGCATAAATCACTTGTTTTCCTGAAGGGGGATTTCATTCTCTGAGAGGAATTTCATTGAATTTCAACATGATCATACTAAAGAAGGTACTACCTGCTCCCATTTTCAGTTCCTCAAGGGTATAACCCATTCAGGGGGCAAGAACTCTTGTTCCTCTGACACCCAGAGACAGGGTATTTGGGACAGTTAAAAAGAAAAGTTAAACAAAAAACCTCTCACCATATTTCACAGGCTTTGTGCCTTAGACTTCTATGTGTAAATGTAGCTTTGTAACTTTAATATAAGAATTAATAACTGTCACAAAACAAGTAGTATAATGTAAAGCCAGGTATACAATCTATAATTTTAATACCTTCCTATTATAAGATTTCTCTCTTCTGGAAAATAACACAGGGATGAGGGGTGGGGGGAAAGGATGGAATTTCAGCCACTGATACCATGTTTTTCTCCTCCTAGTCACAACAGCAAATCTATTTCCCAGAAAGCTCCCAGAAATCACATCTGGCACTGAACACATTCCAAGGCTCATGTGCCAAAGAGCAGAGTGCAATCTTCCTTTCACGTGGATCTACTGAGATCTATGTGCAGGGTACAACTGAGTTTATGGGAAAATTTATAGCAGCTTTAAAGTAAGTGCCTCCTTAACAAGTGCTCTGGAGTGCCATTCTCTGTTCTGGATGTGCAGTCAGAAATCTGTCAGGTGTCCATGGCCTGGGCACAGGGCTGGCTTGAGTATAGTCACTACATATAGTATATATATATATATTTAGGGGTTAGATCCACATTTATCCTAAGTGCTGGACAACCACATGATAAATCTGCAATAATTGAAAATCCCTCTCCTCTCTACAGCTTCACCCCTCAAAGCAGAACCATAAGAAAATGTTGGGAATGAAGTAAGCTCAGCAATCCCTGCTGTCATCCACAGCAATGTCTACGCCTAAGAAGTTGCTCCTACATTGCTGACAAACTCATTTTCCATTTTAGATTTGACTTAAAAGTAAAACATGATTTAAAAAAAAAAAAAAAAACAACAAACCACATTTTGGTTGTTGTAATAATATCTGTACTCCTAGTCCTAATAGATGCTGGCTTGTGACTGGAGCAATTTAATCCCTGAATGTCCCCCTTTAGTTCTTGCTTTTGCCTAAAGGTGAAGATTTCATTATGGTGCATGCCCATGCTGAACTGTGTGTTAACCCAGCTCCTCCTGCCCAGCATGATACATAAATAAGGCAAGACTCACAGTCTCCCAAATCCTCTGTCAGGTGACAGCACAAATCCTTTGGAAATCCTTTTCTAGCTTGTGGTAATGTGTTATGTTTTATGATGAATCCACTCAAGACTTTGCCAAGGGCTTTGAGGGGAAGGACAAGGTATGAATACAGAAAAGATTGGAGATTTTGTGGGGGAATTCATAAGATGGACCTTCCACAAAATTCAGTGTCAAAGAGGCTCAGGGGAGGGCCAAGAGCTGCTGTCACTGTGTGCAGGTTGGAGATGGCAGCACTTCCTCCAGGGATAATCCACATCCCACCTCTACTGTCAGGACAGGAGAGTCCAGAGGCTGTGCTGGGCATCAGCTGAGCTCAACACAGCTGTGCCAAGCACCTCATTGGAAGGTTCTTGTCTGCATTAAAATAAAACCTGCTCTTCAGGTCTGCAGCATTATTCTTCCAAAATCTCTTATTTGCAAGCTACACATGGGGAAAAGTCATATTCATTGAGAGAGGAAACTTCAAAATGTTTGTTAGAACACCATGCTATCAAAACCATCTTTTTTTTTTTTCATGTTCTAACCAACACTTGGCTCAACTTCACCTTGCTGAGTGTGATGTTTTTGTTGTTGTTGCCTGGCGACTGACAACCCCCCAAAAATGTAGTAAATAAATAAAATACATAGTCATGACTCCAGAATGAGGAAGATTCACAGCTGCTTTACTCCAATAGTGCAAATCTTGCTACTAAAGTATGATGTACTGATAGTTTGTTGCATTTTTCTCCTGTTTTCCTTTGGCAGGTCTTTAATAAGTTAACACCTAAGTACTGGCAACATGGTGATAGGGTTCAAGACAGATATAGAGAAATACAACAAAAATATGTGTTTGTATATGCTTTAAATGAGCTCAAAAATCTCTTTATTATCCTGATATCTATTATATCATCCTGTTAATGTGCTGGCAAGCCATGCAGATGGGCCTCAGAACTTAAATTCTTCTATCACAGAAAAATTTGATTTTAGAATGAGCAAAAGCTGACACAGATATGTAAATCATCTGCTGCTACAGTGGGGAGATCCAAACAGATTTATTTTTTCCCCAAAACTTCACCTTTAAGGAGTTTTCTTGAGCCACAAGTGGCAGGGAGGTTAGGAGATCAGCAGTCCCTCCACCAGGGGTGTTGGTTTTCCTTCTGAAAATGTTTCCAGTGATGTTCACACAGGACCAAGTGGAACCATTCCCTGCCTTGGCTGCCAAACTGCACCTCCTTAACCAGCTTGCAAAATTAGCTGCTGATGATAAACTCTTCATTAATTTACTGGGAGGTCAGATTTCTGTCATGCCATGGTGGTGGGGTTGTTTCAGTTCCTTAGTACACACTTTAAGCTGCAACTTAAATTAAAAATTATCCATTTCCATCCCACCTTTATACAAGTACATAAACTAAATCAGTGTTAAGCAGTTCATTAATGGCTTTTGCTCTTTGCTCTGTGCTGTAATTACCAACAGCTCCAGTGGCACAGAGAGAGGCACTTTTGGGACATTTTTTATTGGGATAGGTAGAGGGGTGGAGAATTTTTGCAATTATTTCAGCAGAAATGTAATACTTTTTCATAAATATTGCAAGGTACTGAAAACAGTCTAGAAACAGCCTTGCATGATTAATTTTTTTCTTTTTTGTCTTTTTTTTTTTTTTTTTTCAGCTTAGGAAGGTGTTTAGGACATAGGATGGAGCAAGTTTGAATTTTTTTGAGGTGTGATCCAAAGAGATTTTGACATCCTATTTGTTCTGAGAATATTTTTCTTTCTTTTTAATTGGTCACGACCACTGTCATAGTTGATTAATAAAACTGGAGCTGCAAAAATAGCAGCAATTAGCACCAACAGTGCTGTGCACCTCAGTATATTGCAAACACACATTTTATCTTACCTTTTACCCATTAAATGGTTCCCTTTCTCAGATAAGCCCTGCTAATCTAATGACTTGCTAGATCACACAGTGAATCAGAGGGAGAGCTGTGGAAACAAGTTTAAGGGCATGAAGCTACAAATACTCTTGACTATGAGTAACTTTAATCTTGGGAGTATTTCAATTAACTCCAGGGTAATAAGCTCTGAACTTCATGGAAAGTGTTCTCAGGACTGGTCCCCAAGCAGATAAAATTGCAGTCTTCACATAAAATCACATAAATCTGTAGTCAGGGACTTTTAATAAACATATTTTATGCCATAAATTACTTTCTGAGGAGGATTTTTAGGGGTATAATTTTACAGCATTGACCTCCAATAGAGTCATAAAATTCTATCGTGTTAAATGTATATTTAATGGCTTCAAACATTTTTTATTAGTGATCCAGTGGAGAACTCTAATACTGCAACAACCTATTGCATCAGTGGATATTTAGAGAGGTTTAAAAAATGCAGATTATTGACGTTATTATTGATGCAGAGGAGCCACTATATCTTATCAGGCAATTAAATGCCCTTTCATAAAGTGCTCATTGCATGGAGACTGAATTTATGGAAATGATGAAACTTAATGGCTCCACAGGAGCCATTACATCCAGTCTGAAACTCTTTTTGGGATATTAATATTTATTTTCACATTCATGCTTGTGGTAATGAGAAATTAAGGAATTTTGTAGTAAATTACAAATATAAGTATGTAGATGTAGAGGTTGCTATATTAATTTAAGTGAACCCTAAAGAGAAGTGTACTTGCAACATTTCTTCCTGCCTTTAAAGGTACACAGTTAAACCAGCCCAATGAAAAGAGATGGCTGAATTTTGATAGCTTTTGTAAATCCAGGATGTGCCAGGTCAAAATTTACAATTTTAATTTTCATCTCTACATCTGATTTATGAACACTTACCCACACTTCATCCCTTTCTACCAGGGCTGTAATTTTGCACAGATTATTCTGACATATATTTTATATCTAATGAAAAATTTTGGATGTATCCACATACAATGTGGCATTGAACCTAGAAATTGCTCTGCTGTCTTCACTTGAGTCCCTTTATAAATTCAGTCCTAAATTCAGCCTTCCAGAGAGGTCCCTCTGGCTGGCAGTTTTCTCAGTTCTAAGTGTGGGTATTACCCAGACAGGTTCCCAGAGATCTAATTTATTTTTTTCAAAGACCTGGATATTCAAAGCTATTTGATGTTGGTCACAAAGGAGTAGAAAATATGAGAAGTACACCACAAGAATGCTGGATTTTTTTGCAGGGTTTTGTTTCTTACTTGAGGTAACACATCTCCCTTCTGGAAATGAAACTGCACCTGTGCTGAAAATTGCTGCATCATTAAAACCCCTGCACTGCCACTCTCAGGTGCTGAATCCACCCAAGGAGGGATCTCCAGCTCATCTATTCTAAATTTTACTGTAGCTCCATTCAGTCTTTGCTCTCTCATCTCCTCTTACCTGGCAAAAGAGGAAAATTCAGGGAATGTCATATTGCTGTAACCTGTGTAGTCCTTGGGGAGAGAAAATGTTCGAATTGACTACGTAGGTGTAGAATTTAAAGGAAAACCCTTGCTGATTTTTCTTAGACTTACAATCTTAAAACTGACTTTTGCCTTTGTCTGAGATTGGCAAAATGCAAGCACAGGATTCTGTTGTGCTTCCAATAGCACTGTTTTTCCCTATTTTCAATGTATTTTCTTAAACATCCCCACATTAGTAAAGCCAGGTTTGCCTGTATTATAGATTTACCAGTGTTATCAAATTGCCCTGAGTTTTTTGTAGCCTTTTAGAATGTCTCAAGTCAGTTATGCCTAACTTATATAGGTGAAACATAGGTTCCTGTATACATCCTCATAGATTTCAAACAGAACCAGAAAAAAAAATCTCTAAACAGAGGCAGTGCTTCATTAGCCACTAATTTAAGACAGTGCTTAAGATCACAGTTAACTTCAGGAATCTCTTTTGTTTCTGCTGAAAGATGAGGCTTATTCTTAACCTGAAGAATCTTTTTTACTTAAAGACTTCTCTGAGTAAGGTCTTTCATAGAATAATAATTAAACCAGAAATTTTTAAGATGACTCTTTTTTCATCTTTGACTCACTTTCTTACTGCAGGGCTATATATAAGATGATGCTATAATTTGAAAGAGGTAATTTCCCTGTTGTTGCTGTGAAGAAGCTTTACAGACTAGGTCCTTGAAATGTTTGATTTTGACTCTTTCATTTTCATGTTTGTGTTTGTTTGTTTGTTTTAAATAGAAAATGTTCCAATGCTATAAAATAAATTCTTTTGTAGAAGGAAAAGTCCCTGAAGTGCTTCACTTTGAGGAGGAGCTTTGTTCATCAAGATGAGGGCTTTGTAAGCCACAAGCATTGTAATTACCTGGCTTTGCTCTCTTTGAAATCAGTGGCAAAACTCTTGCAGGCTGCAGAGGCAGCAGGAGTGAAAGGAAGGGCTGTGCTTTGGTTTATTGTTCCATTTTCTGATTAACATCTTAAACTGCATTTTGAGCATGCAGCTTCCACTGTCAGAGGATGCATGATGGTCTTTTGTTGATCTTCTGAGAGAACAGCAGCTCATCTTGATGCTCAGCCAAGGCATCCATCACTTATCTGTCCCTGTCAGTTCCTGTGTGAGAATGCAGCACAGCCCTGGCTCAGTGTCTCCACTCCATCTGCTGACCTCTCACAAGAGCTTTTAGACCTCTTTCCTTTCACCACCCAGCAAGGAATTCTTTTTCTTTTCTGCACAAAATGTGGTTTTAACATTTTGTGCTGAATAAATGTAACAGCTCATATTCAAAGCAAGATTACTATCATTGAAAAAGTTTCTCTGCATCAGTTTAGCCACAGTGGCTGTCCAGGAGAGATATTCTCAGCCTGCAGAAAGTATTGTGTCATTTAACTGTCCCAGAGGTCAGGGTCAGAAAAAGGAAAAAAAATAAATCATGTTACCTAACATTTGTTGCAATGAGAACAAGTGCTGAAGTCTAGTTAACATATATCCATTTGACTATGGAACTGAGCCATTTTGGCATTTATTTCTTTTAATTTTCCTAAACAGATGGTTTTATTCCCACCATGTGATTTTTTTCCCAACACTTGTTGTTTTGGTTTGGTTTTTTTTTTTTTGGTTTTTTTTTTTTTCTCATCAAGCTTTTGTTCTCCACACATTATTCAGGCAAGTGTGCTGCACATAATCCAGGATTGCAATCAAACAGGAGTGGGAGAGGGGTAAATGAATGACAGATCTGTAGTTAAGCTTCTTCCAGAGATAATTGTGGGTAGGTGCAAGGGACCACCCTTCCTGCTACCTTCTATGCCTCTGTTATGTGTAGGAATTAAACAGAGAGGACCAATATTTCTCTCTGCTCCTTCCCCTTTCCCTTCTGCCACGTACCTGTGTCACTCAACATCCATCAGTCACACAAAGGCAGTGTCACTTGCTCAGTTATTGCTGCCACAAGTAACACAAGATCAGGCCTGGCTGAAATGTAAAAAGCAGAGCCTTCATTATGGCAGGCCAATAAAAGTCACCAACAAAAAAAAAACTCTGTGGATTTTTAATGGAGAAAAAGCACTAATGAATAGGTATTAACTGAAAATTAGGGCATGAAAAACAAAGAAGCAAGACAAATCAATTGCTATACCTATAGGCCTGAGTTGACAATAAACCAACAGCAGTAGCAGCAAGATGCATTGGACCAAAATAATCACAGGTGAAAACAGTGGTTGTAACAGTAAGTTGTGAATAAATTAGTTTAACAAAGGTCTAAAAACACGAAATAATTCCACAACTGAACATGAGTGGAGTAACTGTACAAAAGGACTGGAAAACTATACAAAGAATTTAAGATTTATGCCCTGCCTCTGGTGGGAGACATGATGACTGACTGTGGGAGCATAAAGAAATAAAACCCATGGTGTCTCTTTCCTTGGGCATAGTAGGGTCTGTCCCTGTGTTAATTTTCTAATCTTCTGTAAAACCTGGGAGTTTCAGTTCCCTCTGGTGTTAAGCACAGATGGTGCCCACGCCAGCTCCAGGTTTGGCAGATGGACACGTGGGCATGGAAGGTGATGCAGAGGAGAAAGTTTCATCTCAGTAACCTTGCTGTCAGGTGATTTCATTTGTGATATGAGTGGGGAGAATTTACTGAGTAATTCTGTGCTTCAATTCTCCTCTGTACAGTGATAAATTATTTTTCCTTTGTGTGGAAAGCCATATTCAAGAACTGTACCTCAGCATTCTCTTGCCTTAAGTTCCTGAAGAGCTCTAAATATTTTATTGGCTCTTCTCAACAAACTAGAGGCAGGGACTGGAGAACTCATGGCTGAGCATGAAAGAGGATATTTAGGAAGGAGTTACAAGGTCATTTACATACCTATTCTGTTGTTGTTCTGTTTTCTGGCATATAAACACAGGTTAGAGTTACCAGATAGTGAACAACTTGTGCCATTTTTGGTCTAAGCACTGCTGCTTATTTAACCTGCACTGTCTGGTGCCCAAGTGTGCATGCACCAGGACACCTTGGAGGGAAGGATGCTGTGCCTCTGTGTGATTGCTGTAGAGCAGCCAGCTTTCATTTCCCTGCAGAATTCTTCAACATGAAATTACAATCATATTCCTGCTCTCTACTGGCATCAACAAAAACCATTAACTGTAATAACAGGACTGATTTTGCTCTTATTAGGCATTTATTAAGAGCTAAGTATCTTGATAAGGCAGAATATGCTGCAGCTTGACAGCACAAGTGAAGCATTCTGGAGAGTGCTCCTACCATCCATCCTCCTTCCCTGGTGGTGATGAATGTGCACCATGAAGAGATTAAATCATGTGCTTCACTCGAGTAATAAAATGCTCTGTGCACTTTCTCAGTAGTCAGATTGTTGATTCTGATCAAGTGGAGGACTTGGCTGATCTTGGGGATTCAGCTGATAAGAAAATGGAAATATTTGAAACTTAGAATTGACTGCCAACTACATCATTTCATACATTCATCTATAATGGTTAAAATATTGTGTGTTCTTAAATTTATTGCTGCTCTTTACAATAAAGAGCTATCCCTGAATTTAAGTAGTTGAATTGATATTTTTTTTTTCTCTAAGTTTCCTCAGGCACAGGAGCTCTTCTATCACAGTAACTACTGCTGGCTCACACCTGGGGCTAAGGCACAGGTGTGGGACAATGCAGAACCACACTCAGAGCAGTGGTCTTTGCACTGCTGTGAACCCTACAGGTTCCAGCTGATGTATCAGGGCAGAATTAACAAATGAAAAAAATCACAGATTCAAATTTCAGATGCATATAAGCAAGTATTTTTCTAGAATGGTTAATATGGGTTTTTGTCTAATCTGAAGCAATTTGAGAATCCAGGTTGAATCCTATTTAATTAAAATCTATCTAATTATGCTGCTTGTTTTGTGGGATGAAATTTATGCTCCCTTTTCCCAGAATTCCCATATTGCTAAATGAATCTGCAATGTCATATTCTAGGTACAGCTTTTTTCTCTTTCAGTAGAAACTCTCCAACTTTTGGTAATGGAGCGAGTGGGTGCATCAGAAACTAGGAATCTTATTTTCTACCTTGGTAGCAAGGAATCTTTATAGCTATTGAGTCTTCCCTCCTCTTTGTGAATGTCATGCTCAGTGGAATATCATCTACAGGAAGAATTGAGGCTGACCCCAGTGTGCCTGCAGTAACTGAGATGTGTAACAGCATAATGGCCAGGGGCATGCACCTACAAAAGAGGCATTGTGAGTTTGTGTCCTCTCAGGAAAAGCAATGCTCTCTGTGACTTTTCTGGAATTTATTGTGTGGTTTAGCAAAAAACCAACAACAAAAAACACAGACAAACAAACACAACAACAACAAAAAAGACCTTAAATGCCTTAGTTATTTTATTTTCAGGTAAAATACAGATATAAGCATTAACTACTGCAATTATTACCTACTGTAATGCCCATTCACTTCATACTTCATGTTTTCAGGTTTCTTTTTCCCTTTATTCTATGTGGTTTTGGTCTCAAGAATGCAGAAAGCAGCTGATGGCTTTGAAAGTAGAAGGGAATAAGTCTTTGATTCAGTACAATTTGCACACGTGCTTCCATACAGAGCTGCTACTTGCTGTATTCTAAAATAAGCAAAGTCCAAAACTATATGGCTGTCCTTTATGCATTGAACAGAAGGACACAGAGTAATCAGTGTATAGATTAAACAACTGTCAATTAATCTTTAAGTTTGGAATGATTTGGCAAAGGTTTTCAGCATCATTCAGGAAAGAATATGAGGCCCTGGAGTTTTCTTAAAGGAATTCTATACATTTCTAAATATGTATGCAGCAGTTTGTTAATCCATGTCCTTGCTTTGCTGTAAATATCTGAAAGCTGCATTTCTGAGTTATGTTCAGGTGACCTGGGTATGATCAGATAGTGCTAAAGGTGCCAGGTCTGCAATCATTGGGGTTTAGGTAATTCAAGAGGATGCTTGTCTCAATGCATTTTAATTAGCACTGGGAAACAAGTATACAGTATAGTGCATTGGGAAGATGATAGGTTATACAAGTGCAATATTCTGTAGTGAACAGAATGTTCTGCTTTATTCTGAAATCTGTTCCATTGGACAGTTGGCATGAACTTGGTTTAAAATGGCTATAAAAGCCCTTTCTGAGGTTCTATTCTCCTTAAACCAGTGGGTTGGGGAGGGGAATAGAACATAATATGTCAAGAAAATAGCAGGCATCATTGGTCTCTCTTAGCAAGGAGATAAGTTGCTGAGGTTTACATTTAAAAATGAGAAACTCCTTTCAAAACTTTTCTTTACAACACTGCAGTTTGGGAAATACATAACAATGAAAGCATGTTTACTTTGTGTGGAATTCATGTCATGATGAGGATAATAAGACCCTCCAAGGCAATAATTGCTTCACTGTAGGGTGCTTCTGCATCTCAAATTGCTCAGCATCTGGGTTTTAAATCATTTCTGTTCCTGGTGGGTAAAGCTGCCAGCTAAACAGGCAGGCAGACAAGTAGCATTTTTAAACTTACACAGCATGATCATGGCATGTGTGCATTTAAGGCTGAGCTTATTGTCATGAGGAACTATTATTTACACCATAGAGACAGACACCAGATAGATTCTGTATGATACAATCTTAATAAATTCTTTTCATTCACAAGGAAACCATTCAGCTTATGTTATAGATGTGGTTTGGGTATTTCAGCAGACTGTCCAGCAGGAAGGCTTTGTCTGCTGAGCTCAGAAAATGTGCAGTAAATTCCACAATTTATCTGTGCTGTGCTGAGCAGGTGACTGCCACTAAATACCATGCTGAAGATCATGTTGTAGGCAGGAAGAGGCTTTGCTGTATTCCTAGAGAATTATGATATTAACACATAAAGTAGACCTCAGCTTGGTAAGAGTCCATTCTGCCTGCAGTAACCACTGGAACTGAACCTGTGTTTCATTTTTTCTGGGGGAGGGTTAGACTCTGGTGACAAATATTCTGCCTTTGACATGTCCTTCTCCACTGCAGTTTCTAAATGATTGCATGCAGAGCATTCTTCCAATCCTAACCTAAGGCACAATGACTGTCATGGTGTGTTTGGGGAGTAGTTTTTCTGGTGTTGATATTTGAAAATTGTGATTCTAAAAAGAGCACCCTGAGGTGGCTGTTTGGTGGTGGCTGGAAGTCCAAGCTGAAACAGCTGATCTGCACCTCAGCTGTCTGAATTACAGAAGTGTGGGCAGCAGTGAGACTTGCATTCTCCATGCTCTGTCCATCTCAAGTTATGGCTTAACACCTTGTGTTCGTGTGTTTATACCCCCATCTCCCAGTGTTGGTGTTTTGGGAAGGTTTTCAAATCCTGCTCTTGCCTGCATCCATCACATCCCAGTGACAGGACAGCCTCGTGTGCTGCTGTCTGTGCAGGCTGTAGGTCTCAAATGCAATGCCAATCTAACTGTCCTGAAACTGTGGCTCTGGAGAGACCCTGGCAAAGCTGTGACATGCCTGACATTTCTTTTTGGCTCCAGTGGCAGCTGCTTTCAGGTTGTTTTTATAGTTTTTGTTTGTTTTTGGGGGAGGTTTTTTGGGTTTTGTTTGGTTTATTTTTCCTCTTCTTCTTTTTCCCCCCTAGGTTATTTTTAGCTTGGATCAATTCCCTGATCTGATTCACTTCACAGGCACACAAATAGTTGCACTGGCACAACAGAGGAAGCAGCAAGAATTAGCAGAAGGAGCAGTGACTGCACATAAGCAGCTCTTGTAGAAGAAGAAAAACACCTTAAAGTTCTCTCTACTGTGTCCATTTGAAGTGCCCTCGTTTGGTGTCTGCTACAGGAGCTTTTCTTTGTTGTTTCTGTTGTGGATTTTCCTCTCTTTGTTGCTACACAGGTTTTTTTCCCCTGTACAATGTGTTTAAACTCTGCCAGTACTCCTGTGCCATCTTGTTAGTTGTCTGCTGATTACTGAAGCAAAAGTCTCTGTAGATTTCGAAGCCACATTAGCAGGCAACTGAAAATTAGCAGGAAGATAAACATTACCTGAGCTTCAAAAGGCAAAAAGAGTAATCATTTTTGTGTTACCACACAATTTTGGCTTGGAAGCTTCTGACAGTCACACATGCAGAGTGACTGGGAATGGAATACCCACTCCACAAAGAGCTTTTACCTTCTGCACTCAGGGAAAGAGGTTTTGCAAAGCCAGCCCATGCCAGTGCTTGGTGCTTTCATGCTTTTCTGCTTTCTATAAGGTGGTGTGAATCAGCATTGCTTGATGATCTTGCAGCTGTTAATTATGATTGTGGTCTGTGGTTTGGCTCTTTGCTCACAAGCTTCTAGTTTTTGGATTTTTTTTCCTTTTTTCCATGAAGGGAGGTTGAATCACTTGGAAGGTGATTCTGCTCTCCAATGTCATTCTTCTCCATGTCAGTAGTCAGTCATGACATAAACTTCTTAATGTACCTGAAATCATCCTTTTATAATTCTTATCCTCAGTTTTTTGGAGGGAGAAGTTAGTCATGAGAAATGAAAATGTTTTACTTTTAAGTTTGCTTGTTTTCAGAAAAAGGTTCACAGCTGGGTCCTGATCCTTCTTGAGCCAGTAGCACCTTCAGTCATCTTTTACACCACTAGAAAGTGAACATAATCCTGCCTTTCTTCCTCTTTCATTTGGGAGTTCTACAATGAAATAGAAGATGTACATGCAGCTAAACTTATGACAAAACGCTCTAGTGAAACAGATATGCTGAAAACTTCAACATTTCTATTGTTTTTTGTTGCCTTCTGCTTGGGTAATATTTGGATTCTGGGCAGGATGGAGGTTGCTTAGTAGCTGTGAGATAAGAAAAAATAATAATTATGCTAATAATTACAATAATAATAATAGCACAGTTTTAATGAAAAGAAAAGAGAGAAATAACACCTGGCAGTTGCTCACCACTCCCTGACCAATACCCAGTCCAGTCCCAAGCAGCAGTTGATGGCTTCTGGCCAATTCACCCTTGTTTATGCACTGGTGTTCTGTGGTGTGGAATATCCCTTTGACCAGTCCTGGTCAACTGTCCTGGCCATGATCCCTAAAGGCTTCTTGTCCACCTGCTCTCACTGTCAGAACATGGGAAACTGAGAAGTCCTGGACTTGGGGTAAGCATGTCTCAGCAGGGAGTCAAACATCAGTGAGTTATCAGCATTATCCTCATCCTAAATTCGAAAGACAGCCTGTACAAGCTACTAAGAAGAGAATTTACTTTATCCCAGCCCAAACCAGTTCCAAACACATCTGAACTGTGCTTGGAACTCTGCAGTTGAATAGGGTTCTTGGAGATAGCTGTGAGAGTGGGGAAAGTGCTCAGGTCCTCGCTCTGTGCCAGCCTAGAGCAGAGAAGCTTTTGTTTGTTCCTGGAGCATGAGGAAGCCTTTTTGTTACTTCATGTCTATTAATGTATTCACCAGAAAACCAAGAATCAGAGCTGCAGGAGGTGTTTTACTCACTCTTTGGCACAAAATGATAACTTTTGGTAAAGGGCACTTTCATTCAGCCAGGTCTAGTAGATTACAGATGTGTACCTGAGGGCAGAGGAGATTGAGTTTTATAAAGTATATACTACACAAAGGAGTGCTACGGTCTCCACCAGTTTAGGAAAGTGTCCAGAGACTTACTTTATTCTGCTTTTACCCATATAGGTCTAAGGAAATTAATCAATAAGCAAGGACACAGGGTGAAAACATATGGTCTTTGATATTTAATAAATGGATTAACAGAGTCCACCGCTTAATATTCAGCCTCTGCCTTAGGAGTATAAATTAATAAGCATTAGGTTCTTTTTAATGAGGAATTTTCCCTTTTAAAACCTGAATGAATTATCAAAAAGAGCTCTGGCAGAATTTCAAAGACATTTTCTGACCTTCTAGTATTCTGGCCTGCATGAATTTTTAACAAGATGCTATATATCTGGAAGGCCTATTAGAATTTGTCTGCAGGAAATCTATCTGCCCTGAAGCCCCTCACCCCCTATTTTTTTTTTAATTTTTTTTTTTAATAATCAGACAACTAAAGCAGAAAAAGGAAAAATATCTATAATAGCAAGGAAAGGTTTAATTTATGCAAATAAAGTCTTAAAAAAGAGTTCTTATTCAAGCTAATAAAACTCCACACATGGTTTTTAAATATTAAACATGGCTGGCAAAAATCCTTTATTTATAGTGCAACTTTCATTTATGTTCGTTTTTGTATAGTATCAACAATGTAAAGTGTTCCAAGATCTGTTTGAAAACGCATATTTTAAAGTGCATAACATGCATAACTTACAATTAAATGCACATGGCTATGCTTTTCTTTTTTACTGGTTTCTATCCCAGAAAACCTTTAAAAACTCTTTCTGGCATCCAAGACTGTTCAGAAAATGAACGTAACAGACCAAAACAGATGTTTTAAGTATTTGTAGATTGATTTTCACCATAATGAAGAAAGATTATTGTCATTACTTTATTTTTAAATTTTTTTAGAGGGTTGCTCTGTGACATTTTCAAAAGGCAGAACGTTGTGTTTCATAAAAGGTTTTACTTATTTATGCAAATTTTTGCTGATGATGTTTTGAATTCTAAATACCACTTTGGAGAAATGCTGCATCTGTTAATGTAAACTGAACTGTTTCTCTTCTTGGCATCACAGTGTCAGCTGGCCCTACACACAGGGGAGGCTGCTGGTGGGTTATTGCTCTGAATTGCTGCAGCAGATTCCTTGCTCCAGGGGCTCACTCCTAACTTCTACTCAGTGCCCATGAATCAGATGCCTCCTCCTGGAATTATGAGGGGGTTTCACTTTTCCCACCTGGAATAGAATAGAAATCACCCAGGGACAACCCTTGCTCCCAGATGTGATTAATGTGCTCCATGATCCCACATGGATCAGTGCCTGTGTGAACCAGGGGAGAAACAACCTTAGCAAACAGATTATTAGAAAGTGGTTCCCTTTATCTTGTTAATAATGGCAGGAGCCACTAATAGGATTTCCATGTCACTATTAGTTTTATTCCACTAGTTTCAGGGGAAAGTTCCCATCTGAGTTAATCCTTTTGTGCAGAATACCTCCCCAGGATAAACCCACAGGAACTCTTGCAGCCGGTGGAATTGCACATCAGTTGGACCTGAGCCACTGAGAGTCACTGAACATAAAACTGGGAAATTCAGAGCCTGGTTCACACATTCAAATGCTAACTGCTCCCTTGGGTCTGGAGTTCACTGACATTCCCTGCCCTGGCTCTTCATTAGGGCCACATGAGAGTAGAAAATGATGCTGCAACACATGGCTTAATAAAAACTGGTTAATTATTTGCTCATATTACTTTGTCAGGACAGCTTAGCCCTGGAACAACTGCACAGTGGCTGATTTTCAATAAGGCAGCATTGAGCTGCCACGGTATTGCTTTTCTTTGATAGGACAAGGGGTAATGGTTTAAACTGAAGGTGAGTCCACTTAGGTTGAAGATAAGAAAGAAGTTTTTTTGCAATGAGGGTGGTGAAACAATACCATCTTAGAGTGATGTTGTGCAATCATTGTGAACTATCAGTTTGAGTAATAAAGGTTCCCACAGGTCAACATTTTTCCACTTTTTAATTTCATTTTCAAATCCACAAGCTGCAGAGTTAAAGGATCGGTGTGCATGAGGAGGTGAACATGCTAACAGTAGAACTGAAGGCAGGATCCTTTTGTCCTGGTTTCACCCCAGTGTTAGAGAAACTAATGATGAGATTTTGAAAGACACCTGGAGATGTTAATCACCCAAATGCCATCAACAGTGCTTGAAAATTACTTCTACATGCCTCAATTTGAGTAAAGGGCTTGTCAATATCTACTCAATTAAGCTGGGTCTCCCTGACTGTGCTATTGACCACAAGGGAGGGGAGTGTGCTACATAGACAATAAATGGTGAAATAATTAACAAACTGTTGTTCTTGAGACAAATTATTATATTTCCCCAGAGAGAAAGAAGTATGGGATCTTTTACTGTGGAAGTACTTTCTGAGAATTGTATCAGTGGGCTAGAAATTAGAAAAAGGAATAATGATGTGAACTGTATCTTTAAGAACGTTAACATAAAAATATTCTGTGCATTACATCTGCAAGCTGCCTAGGACTACATTATCTTTTTTTTATTATTTATTTTCTGATTAAGTCACTGTACTTTCAGGGACTAATTTTCATTTAATGATTTAAATGAACAGGTATCTGCTCAGATGGGAGAACATACACCAAAAGGAGCAGAGGAGTGGAGAGCACTGACATTTGTGTACTGAGCAAACATTCCTCAGAGGATGCCAAGTCTATAGCTGAGCAGAAACAAAATTAAAATCATGTTTTCAGGTGGCCAGTGCAGCTGCTGTCTTTGAGTTTTCCTCTGCCTTTGCCCTCTCTGCTGATTTCCTAGCATTTCTTTATACAGCATGCCTTCTGATTTACGCCACGTGACAGAGAGCCTAAAGTTTTCTGAAGTTTAATGTGACTATTTGGTGGCACGTTTGTAAGAGTAAATAAGACCAGGTGGAACAAAGACAGCTGCCTTGCATCTCTTATCTCAGCTGTTCATTCTGCAGGGCAGTGGGCAGGAGCTTTTCCCAAGAGCAGCTTGCCATGCCCTGAGAAGTCCAAGATGCAGCAGCTTGGGCAGGGCACAGGTGGGCAGCAGCACCCATCAGGGCCTGGAGCTTCCTGGGGAAGTGAGACTGAGTGAAGAGAAGGGAGTCAGTGCTGCAAAGAGAGCAGGAGGTTTGCTCTACTGTAATTTGACCTGCCAGGGGTCTGAATCTCCTGTACTGAGAGCTGTCCTCTCGGGAGAGAAAGGTGCCTGTGTGGGGGGTCGTGCAACCCTGCCTTGGAGCCCCCTGAGGGAAGCTCTGTCAGGTGTTCTGGGGAGTGCTCAGAGCCTTAACACCACCACCCCTGTGCTTCAAGCTGTAGTTTCACCATCTGTGCTGAAATTCTGCTGTCACATCAACAGTGCTTCCCTACACACCTCAGTGTATTGATAGTGGCAGAATCCAACTGGCGTGGTCTGATCTTGTCCAGAGCAGTGAGCTGATGGACACTGGGGTAAATGCTGCTCTCAGAAATTCTCCAGACACTGAACTTCCAGAGATCATCTGGGCTGTCAGATGAGTGCAGCCATCATTTGATTTCGATTTCTGGAGTAGGAAAATGAAATATTTCTGGAGGGCAGGTCAATGAGTAGAAGAATATTAGAAGTATTAGAAGAATAAATAGCATTAGAAGAATAAAGAGTGATCAGAGGAAATGCTTAGCTTTTAAATGCAGGCATTGTGTTCAAATGTTTTGTTCAGCCCTCCTGTTTTCCAGTTTGTCCTGAAATGCTGCAGGAGAACAGTGCAGAGAGGTTCTGCCCCCTGTACACAGAACAGAAGGGTTCAGTAGGTTTTGGACAATGAAGAGCTCACAAAAGGGCATTCAAACACCTGTAATTACCAAAAAAGCACCTATAGTGCAAAGACTTGGATGTTTGCTCATGCAAAACATCCAAGGGAGTGCAAGATAATCAGTTCTGTGTGTCCCAGTTTACTTCTGTGGCACCTCCTAGGCCATGGCATGGCATCTGGAGGTATTTAAGGCAAAATTGGATGTGGCACTTGGTACAAGGTGGTGCTTGGTCATAGTTGCACTCAAAGATCTCAGAGGTTTTTTCCAACCACATTGATTCTGTGATCTCTGCCCATTTATTGCTGCCTGATATGTTTCTCTGATGGGTTTTGTCTGATGCATCTGTCCACATAATCCCAAGCATCTGTAATGAAGTTATCTTGGTGGAAAAGAGAAAATACCTATTTAAATGTTTACTGAAATATAATATTTGGGGGAAGGGTTAATTTAGTCTGGTAGGATGACTCTTATGTCATCTGAGGATGCAATGCATTTTATAGATTTAAAATTAATGATGTATTATATGAATGCTACAGGAAATTAGGTATACCTGAAGGGAGTTGGTTGCCCTGTATAAATAAGGTTGCATTAACTATGCATGAAAAACCAAAACCAATTAGCAATAATTGGATATCTGTGTTCTTCATGCATGTAGTAAGAAGAAACAGTGATTTTGTGCTAGGAGAGAGACTGGGAATGACAAACTTACTTCTAATTGGGACTCAATATGTGTCAACTCTGAAGCCATTGCATGTCCCTCAGACAGTGCAAGCCACCATCTTCCCTGCCTTTTTCCATCTCTCCATCTAGGGCAATCCATCTCCAGGGCAATTGAGTACTGTGATTTTCTGGCTTTTTTTTTCTCTCTCCACAAATAATGATTTGAATTTCAAAAGGTTTTGCTTTGAGACTGCTATCACCCTCTTTGTTTTTTTGCATTTTTGCATATGTTCCATGATTTTGCTGGCAGGGAAATTCATAAGCAGCAAGTTTTAACTAATTAGAGAATATTAATAGAGGATGAATTTCAAATTCATCTGTATGTCATTTCACACTATCTATTCTAAGTCATATGCTCTCCTCTCATGAGCTAATAATGTGCTGTGTAATTTATGAGGTATATCAAATGGGCTACTTCACAGATTTTAAATATCAGCTCATAAATTTTGAATAATCATTTTCACAAATATTATTTCTAGAAATTAATTAAAATTAATAATAGATCTGTATACTAATTGTTGACCTCTGGTGGCAAAACTACGTATATGGAAGAGGAACCATTTTCTGCACAATTGCTCTAATAGACAATCTGACTACAAACTGGAATATCAAGGCTTAAATCAAGTATTGAATATCAAGCACTGGGAAAGGTAGGAAACTGCGTTGTTTGTTATGCACTGTGATGACAAGCATCCCACTTCTATAAATTTAGTTCCAGCAGTCAACTGCATTGAATAAACACTAAATTTTCCATGGAAACATAACTGTTTTCTGGAGCACCGCAGCACAACAGCTCCATGCTACTTAAACAAATGCAGAAATTCACATATAAATGACTGCACTTGGTCTTTCATCTAAGTAAATCGATGTATGATTGTGTAAATCCTTGAGAGTTTTGAAAATTCTGGCCTTGACCAAAACAACACCCCAAGATTAAGAGTATATTTGTATATATTTTTTCCATCAGCAAACTTAGATATAATTTAAAGATTGGTCTTGTACATCAGAAAACAACTTTCTTCAGGAAATTGGTTTGCTGCTTTACTAAAATAGTTTAGGCTGCCTTGCCAGGAGGAGCCCTGATTTTCAGTTTTGTGCAAGGAGTGCCATTTGCATCAAGAGAAACTCTTCCCTTGGCTAAGAATTACCTTTGTGATATGAATCAATGGAGCAGGGCTTTATAACTTTGTTTATACCAAGCATGTGATGTGATTGAAAAAGGGAACTAGACTCTTCTTGCCTAAGACTTCTTATCATCAGAGGTTAAATAATTTCTGGGTAACAGAAAGCACGTTTGGTTCTTCGAGTTGACTTCAGTCTGTCCATGCATTGTTTCCCTTATCTCTAAAATGGGGGGAAAATAAATATTGTGCTGTTTCAGAGTGGGAGAAATGGCTCTGAATTTGTGAGTAATTTGGAGATTCTGGAGGTTGGAAGTCCAAAGTTCTGCAGAGTTAACAAACTCTGTTTCTTGTTCCCTTGGTGGGCAGGGGAACACCTGGGGAAGCTGTCCAGGCTTGGGTCTGTTAATTTCTCTATTTATCTTCCTTTGAGCTATCTTTGATAGCTTTTTCCCCACTCTCTGTTCATTTTCTGACATGTCTAGGCAGGTGATTTTTGCACTCTGTGTGGTCTGTAAGCTTCACCTGTGCTTGAACATCTTTTCTATTCGTTCAGTGTAAATCCACCCCTAATTACCCCTGTGCCAGTGGTGGTTTTCCACTGGATTAAGGATGTGTGTGAGTTTCCCTAACAAGTTGCAGTGCAGGTTTCAGGAGACAGCAGTAGTTGATATAATCCTCAGAAAGAGATGAAAAAGGGCGAGGAGGGAACAAAGGGTTCCTGTGTAACTCAGGCCTTGCTCCTGATGTAGCTGCCTGCAAAATGGTGGCACGGGAAGATGAAAGCAGCTGAAGCACTTCCATGAAACAGAACCAGGATCCTGAATTGAGCAGGAGGATTTTTGCATGGGGAAAGTGTGATTGTAAGGGGAAAAAAGCTGGAATGTGAAGGCATGCCATAGATGTTATAACCTGGACACAGAGCACCAAAGAGAGAAAATACATTAACCTGCACTGGTGTTTTAGTCTGTCTGTGCTGTAAGGAGAATTTGTTGTTCCCCTGGACCTGAAAGACGTTCTCAGCACACCCAATTGAGTTGAACTGGTCTCTAGTAATATTTATTGATCACAGATTTCCTTGATAGTGGCCATTAACATCTTCCAGTAATAGCAAAAAATTCTTTGGTATTTTTCAGAATTAACCAGAGGATGCACCTTGCCTATTATTATGGATATATGGATTTGCTACCAAGCTATTTGGCTTTAGGGTATTTTTAAGGATTGTTTAGGTCAGCTGCTAAGTGCACTTTGTTAATTTTAGAAAATTAACAGGTAGCTCAATATTTTTCCTTTATTTGGTTGCAAAACAAACAGGGCTTTTTGTTTGTTTATTTTGTCCTTTGTCTTTCTTTTAAACAGAAAAGCCCTGGGGACCCGGGGAACTAGTAAATCAAATTTCTTTTGTAGTACTGCACAGTTTTATTATGTTTATAATTTGTTAGTCATTCTGCTTCTTAGTAGAAGTAACAGTTGTTTCAGGATTACACAAAATCTATTGGGGATAGAGAAATGAGATATTTACAGAAGCAGACATCTTTCTTCAGTGTCTTTACTGGATTAAAGAAGAAAAATGGTGGAATGAAAAGGAAAATGAAAAGAAATGTGTATTTTTTCTTGAGATAATATGTTAACATTATTCTGTTATGTGTATTTATCACCAATCTTTATGACTCAAAAGATTGGAATAGAATACAACTCTGGTATACCAAAACCAAGAGGTAATAAAAAACCCCATTGCTCTAATTTAATGCATTTGACAAATTACCTCAAAGACAAAAAAAAAAAAAAAAAAAAAAAAAAAAAAAAAAAAAATTTTTTTTTTTTTTTTTNNNATTTTATTCTTTATTTTTTCCCAATGCAGAAAGGGCCCATCACCTTATCAGATTACAACTCCTTACTGCTGCATAATTTGTTTAGGATTAAAACAGTCTGTGTATCACTTGGGTTTTTAGGCTCAGAATACAATTCAACCTGATTTCTGTTATACCAGGACTAAACAGGGATAAAGACTTTATTTTTCAAAACTTTCTAACTGAATTCAAATGAGGGTTCACCTGGTGTCCTGTCCATTTCTGCTGGTGCACATTCGTGATTTTACTGCTTTAGTGTAGATTGTTCTACAGTGTTTTAATTGGAAAATATCAGTGAAAACATTAGTCCCCCCATAGCTAGGAAGAGTTTATTTACTCCCTAACAAATGATTCCTCAAGGTTAGGTTTAAAGAAATTAATGTGGGCAGACTAAAAGAAAAAAAAATTAAAATCCCTCAACAGTAATCAAAACTCTTTTTAGTGAGATTTTTATGTGAAACCTCCATTATCTGCAAAGAAGCTGCATCAATTTGTCCATTCCCTCAATTTTTTGTTTGATTAAAAAAAAAACCAAAACCAAACCAACAAACAAAAAATAAGTTAACTTTTAAAACTGACACACAAACTTACAAATTATTTTTAGAATTGTTCTATTAAACTTAAAAACACTTGGGATAGGAAAGGACACACATTAGGCAAAATAAAAAACTGCAGGACTTACATAGAGCTGTGACAATGACACCAGTGTAGAAAATGCAGCCACTGAAATGGCTGAAATTTGGTGACTGCAGTTTGCACACAGAAGGTTAAAAAAAAACAGCTGGCAAAATTTCAGTACCCCAGATAGGCTTGTGCATTCTGACATGGGCTTGCAACAAAGTTTGGCCTATAATAAATGTGATATATCAGATGCCACAATGGATAAAGAAAAGAGGTTTCTAACCTAAATAGAGATGTAAGGGCATCTAAAAATGTCCCTATTGAACGAACTGTTGAACTGAAAAATCAAGACCAGATTAAGTCAATCAGCAGGTTAGCTTTTTAATTAAAAAGCTTTCTTTAGTGGTTTCACATGTATCTTGCTAATTTGTCCAGTTTTGATGTTTTTCTCCTGTGTGCTGGCTCTTAGGCTGCACAAGTTGAAAGCCTCTTCTGCTTATGCAGGTCACATGCAGGGTAGTGGCCAAAATACATCTTTTGACTGCTCCACTCCCTTGGGATGTTCAAAGTAGCTATTCACATCAAGGTAATTGGCAGAATCATATTTCTGCACAGCCCTTAGATTTGTGCATGGCTTATCAATAAAAAGTAAGTGGGGGAAAAAAAAAATAATTCAAAATAACCACTTTAAACCAGGTTGGATAAAGTATCAGGTGCCTAAAATAGACATCTTCCTAGTGTGACCTGGGAAAAATACAATAATAATGAAAACCCCTGAAAGTAGCTCTTATCTGAGTTGTTTAGACGTGGGCAGCACTCATGACATTGTTCACAGAGGATTTTGTGACTGCAGTCACTTCACATCTTACTACAATAGTCCTTGATCCTCTGTTTCTCCTAAAGTGTTTGACAGTCTACCTTGCAGTGCACTTGCTAGAGAGGAGGAAAGGAAAAGAGAAACCAGGCACACCAGTGGATGCTTTCCATCTTTCTGGTATGGTTATAGCTCATCCTGTGCCTCCAGAAGAAAGGAGCTGAGAATGGCAGTGTAGGTGAGGAGTACTGCAATGTACAATCATTTGACTTCATGTTTTTGTTCCCTGAGGTTACCAAACCTCTCTTGAAGAGTTAGATGTAAAGAAAATTGAAAGAACTATCATTTCTTTGTCCTACCCTGTTGCCTGTTGGATGACTTCTTAGTTTGGTTAAGTTCCTGAAAGCTAAAAGTCACTTAGAGAGACAACTTCTGTCAAGAACATGCTTAATCAGCTGCTCTCAGGTAGGAGGTAACAGCAGCTCCCTCTTGGGCTTTGTAGTAACTCCTCGTGTAGATAAGCAACACGGTGCACTGGCAGCTTAAAAGTGTCTCTTGTGTTTGAAGCAAACTCCATGGACTCTAAGCTGTGTTCAGAGTTGCTTTGATGAATGCATATCTTAAATTTTCTCAGCCAGAGAAAAGTTTTCAAAACTGGTAGACCACCTTCCCCAAGCCAGTGAAAGTTTTGTGTCATTTCCCTCTTCTATTTCCATTTTTTCCCACATCCAAGCTGAAAGAATAAAGCCTATTATACTTCAAGAAATGTATTTTGATTCCTTTTATGTTGTCTTCTTTAAATATGATGTTCTATGACAGTATTATTGTAAATCTGAGGGTGATTCTCTTCCCTTTGAAGCTCAGACCTATTCTTCATTTTAATGTGTCTACCAGCTTCATGTGGCCCGCTCTGCAAGGTTCCTGTGAGGATGTAGTGCATCTGCTTTTGTGAACTCTGTCATCTTCTTCTCAAATGTAGAGCTGAATATTTCCTGTTCTTGGACTCTAGAGTTCAGTCCACAAATTTGTGCTATTTTTTCTTCTTTTCATTTTTTAAAAAAAATATATATTTTTTATGCTATGGGTGTCTAGAATTCCATAGTTATAAGGAGTGTTAGAGAGTAAGTTTCACATGCAAATAATGGCCTTTTCAGTGATAAGTGGTTCAATTGCCAGTGTAAAAATAGGCACTTCCTCATACCTTTGTGCCATGCCGTTTATTATTCTATATTAGCATCTGTAAAGTGCTGTTTAATGCTCTTCAGTGCTGTGTGTGTGGCTCAGTAGCACAGTGAGCCAGCTCAGGCTGACAGACCTCGTTGTCCTTTCAGCTGAAAAGNACTAACTTCTGCTGCCTGCCCCCAAAACATAATATTAAATTATCTGTTAAAAAGGATATTAAGGGCATGGTCTTTGGGAGAATCCAACTCGTGTCCCGTCCAAATTAGCATTTAGATGAGCTGGAGTCTCAGATGAAGCACAACCTAGATGAGTTTTCTAGCACTGTGCTGCTTTGTATGTTATCTCTGTCAAAATACAGCTTTGTGAATACAGCCTTACACACACACACACATTATTGGAGATGTTGCATAGGCAGCAAGGAAAGCAGCAGCAGACACAGGGGACAACTTTCACCTCTGTTTCCATGCTTCCTGTGCCTTATCAAAACAGACCTGACACAGGTGCATGCAGCCCTGCATCACACAAAATGCTTTCCCAGTAAGACAAATCTGTGAGCCTGAGTTCCTCTTGTTGTCCCCTGGAACAACATTTAACTATTCCTAGCATAGAAACTGTTAAGTGCAAAATAATTTGGAAAACTTTGGCAGAACTGCAAGTGTCCTCAATCACATGACTTCTACATGTTCAGTTAGGACATTATCCTGTATACCAGTAACCTAGGTATGACTTGGAAAATATTGGATAAACCCCTGCCAGTTGAACATAAGTGAAACCTAAAGACTTATTTATGAAAACAGTAACGTTGTGTTTGCAGAATAAAAATAAATAGCACATTTTGGAATTAGGCCTTGCATTACTGACAGAACCTAGAAATGGGGTTGTCAAGCAGAACAACAATTGTCCTTTGGAAAGCTTCAGCCTGACCTGTACCTGGCAAAGTAAATAAATAATGACATATGGCCCCTTTGCTTTATTGCAAGTTAGGGCTGGCCTTGATTGTGTATTTTGAGGAATAAAGGAGAAATGTGTATCTCTCTGAATTTTTGGCATAACACTAACACCAGTGGGGCTAAGATGGCTCTTCAGTTCAACTGGCATCCATTGAAAGAGTTCCTCCTCTCATGAAGCATTTGTTTCCCAATTTATTTTGCACATGCAAAGAACAGAACAATTTGCACTCCAGTGGGATCATTATTCAATGGAAATTGAATAAGGGAAAGGGACTTTTGCAGAAAGGCCTTCTCTTACCTGGCTGTTGCATGTTCTCTTGCAGGCCAGGTATAAGTAAAAATTCCTCCACACATGGAATATTGAAGCCTGGGAGTGACCCAGAAAGGAGATATAAGAGAAGAGTAATTATTTTTCTGAGCACTGTTGGCAGGAAGAAAGCTTTTATTACTAGCTTCACATCATCACAATAAGAGTTTCAAAAGAATTATTAAGTCACTGATGGCAGTGTAATGAATTATTAATACAAGCAGTTTATAAAAATGTTTACTTATATTTGAAGTTCTCTTCGAGAATGTGGGTAAATAAGAAAATATCTGTGTTGATTCAAGACTAAACCTGAGGGATCTGCTAAGGTCTTAGTGCAGACCACTAGAATTGTTTGCACAAGTCTTACTGAAGTCAGAACTTAGACTGTGTTGGCAGAGGAAAATCTATTTCATTGCCATTACTTTATTTTTTTTTACACCAGGGAGGTAAATTTAACTTTGGAACCATCATTTTCGTCCTTGCAATATATATTTTCAGGTAAATAAAAACTAGTGCTTTCTACCTTTCTCTTTTATGAAAGAGTAAGGAATGGAAAAAGCCAGGATGGATTTTTTGCATTTTTTAAAAAATATTTATCACACTTTTCATTAAAGATTTAAAATATAGCTGTGAATGAATTCATGTCAATGAAGCTGCATTTTAGTACCAGATATTTCTCTACAGAGAGTCGAGTTGACTCAAAAAAATGACAGTGCCTCATAATAGTTGTAGCAGCACGACGTTCAGAATATAATTAAAAGCCTATGACTTTTCTTATATCATACTGCAGGGCTTGTAAGGAGCAAAGTATCAGGGAGGTTCTCAAGAAGGATTGTTTGAGACTCCATATTGCCAATCACATTTCAACTGAGCCGGACTTGTCACCTTCCTGGCAGATATTTGAACATCTGCCGGAGAAAGGTGGGATATCTGGGTGGGAATTACCATTGGAGAGGAGTTACCATTTGCTTGAGACACATCCAGTTCTCTAATTCACTGAGACTGTTGGTGGAATGAGAACATTCCTACCTTGTGTTTTGTTTTTTGAAATAGTCAGTTTGTTCAGCCCCTGATCCTTGAAGGTATTTAAGTGACTAACAAGTAGGGCAGAGCAATATATTTCACTCACTTGCAAACTTACTTTGACACCCCGAGGTGCAATTAGAAGTAGAATGAAGGTGAGAAAAAAGGTGTCACCCATACAAATGTGGACAAAGAGCAAACCTGTTCTTTTATGTCTTTCTAAAAAGATAAAATCTTGAAAGGATTTGAGTTATTGTTATTTTCAGCTGTCTTTTTTCTTCCAGAAGCACATAGCTGAATTCTGTATATGTAGAAAATACGGCTCTGATTAGATTATCTCTCTTTAAAATATTGGGTAGTGTGAGGACACAATGATGGGGGAAATTAGCAGAAATTTGTTTAAATTGTTTTGAGGGTGGATGAGTGAGGGGCTGCTCTGAGCAGTGCCCCAAACATCCACTGCACTGACATGTTTTCTCTGAATTTTATCAGGGAGCTTTTTGTGCATTTTTCCATATATAGTTTGCCCTGTAGATATGAGAAGGTGTTTGTTCCACAAGAAACAATAGCAACCAGAAGTGGAAATTACTGCCAGCTCATCAGATGCAATCGAATAATAATGAAAGCTAATGCAAGACAACATTCAAGGTTATTTTTAAATCTTTGTAAAGGTCAATGTATTCAATGGTATTCAGTTCCAACTGCTGAAAGAGTTGCTGTGTTTAAATATGATGCTCTTGTTGTTTAGGAAATAAAAGATCTTTACTAGGAAGGGTAAACAGGACAAAGCCCTATCTGTGTCTTCTTATTGCATAATTTAGGGAAACAATTTCAGAAGTATTATTCTGTTGATTAGTTTCAGTCTCCAGAACCTGTGTACTTTTTCCTCAACCTCCAGTTGAAAAGTTCATTACTAGATAAAGAGCAAGGTGCCTCCTTTGTGGACCTTTTCTACCCTGGGTAGCTGAAGAAAGGAAAAACTATCTCATGACCCTGGTGGAACCTCTGGAAGCTCTGGAGATGTCATTAGGCAATCATTTGGCCACTGTAAAAATATCAACATATAAATGTTGGAATGTTCATTGTCTTTTGTAGTCATGACTTCTGCCCTCCTTTTGTTATTATGCTTGTAACAGGAGAAAAAGGCCCTAGTGCTCAGAAATGGAGAATTAAGGAATAAAAGGAGGGGAAAAACAGAGAAACCAGAACACCATAGTGGTGGTATTGACTTTGGCTAGCTAAAGGTGTCTGCAACACCTTCCTTATGTTGCTCAGTGTTGAAAAATATTAAAAGTTGCTTCACAATATCACATCAAAAATGCTGCTAGGACACTTTAGAGAGAAGAAATGGCAGCATGGAGCCTTGTGCAAATGCAAGTCCCTTCCCTGTATGCAGGAAGCCAGTGGCTCTCAGCATCTGTATCAACAGCAGGAACTGTAGTGCAGTAAAGAAAATGAGGTATTTGCTGGCTAGGTGATCATATGGCCAAAATCCAGAGAGGGAGAGGAAGGCATAGGAGTATAGATATGGGAATCCATAGATTTTAATTATAGAAATATTTATTCCCAAGTTAATGACACATTTTTATATTTTTAATTCAGGTAATATTGGAGCCATGATGCCTATGATTTGTGGGATAGAATAATTATCCTGGAGGGAATATCAAACTTTTCTTTTATTCAGATGTTCGTATTCTCTGTCAATATGTGTTGGGCTACTCATGCAGCATTTTATGTTGTTTACTTGCAAATCCATTTGTTAAAGGCCAAGAAAAATCATGGCAAAGGTAACTTAACAGTGTTAAACTGAGCAGATAATTCACAAGTATAAGTTTAACAAAGCTCCTTTTGTTTTATAGGAAAAATCTTTTTTGCAGAAAGATTTAATATGCCTTTGTAATGTAACATGGGCAAAGAAATTTAATAAATAATTCCTATAGAAGCTTTGCATAAATATTTACCAGACCCTTTTTTTTCCAGTGATAGATAGGTGCTGAAATGCTTTTGACGTTGTGGACCTTAAGACCATCTAAGAAGGTCTATTCATACAAATTCTGCTCTCTAACATTCAAATAAACCATCTGGATAAAGGTTAAGGGCAGAGAGACACCATTCAAGGACAGGGAACAGCTGGATGGTGATGGCCATATCAGGACTGTCATTTTTCCCAGCCCTATCAGGGGAATTGTTCAGAGTTCAGACTGCAGGGAAAGAGGAACTAAAGGAAGAGGGTTCAGAAACAACCAGCAGAAACAGAAAACAGCACAGAGGAGACCACACTGGACTGAGCTGTGCTTTCCTTTAATTGTGTGGGTGTGGCAAGGAAAGCCTTTTTTTGTTGGGTTTTTTTGTGTTTTAATTTATTACTGACAGCTATTAAAACCAGATTAATGTGGAGGTGTGCAGTTTCAGTAGCAATGCAGAGATATCAGAGCTGCATTTGCTTTAGGAGATTTAAGGTCATATTAATGTCTGAGAACTAATGCTGGAAGGGATGCTGACTGTGCCACCTTCTGCCAAGTAGAGCTGAAGTGGAGAAGAGAGTGCTAGAGACTCTTTGAAAGCTCATGCAATTTCATTGGTTGCAACAATATTATTATCACCAATTAACTCGGGTCCAAAGAGAATTTGTACAACATTTTTTATGTATTCCTCTGCAGGTTTCTTCTCGTATCAAGTACAGCAGTGTGAAAGAACAGCATCATGTCCTTAGAACCAGTAAAGAGAAAATGTTTACAACTTGTCTCTGAACAGTACTGCATGGATGATGGAGCACTTCTGAAAGAATATCTATGAAGGAAATAAACCCATTAATTGAACAGAATTACTGCACACCAAAGCTACATGTTTGAGAGGTCTCTACAGTATTCAAATAACTATTGAACCATTTGGCACATCCCTAATAAAAACCTTTATCCATTAGCCCCATTGGTGCATGCTTAGGCAAATTAACTCTTTTATATGTAGATCTAAAGAAAATGGTGTGTTATAATTAAATGATTCTTTTGGGGGTAGTAAACCTCTCTTCAAACAGCTTGAATATTAGTGCAGTCGTTTTTCTTTCAGCCCTACTAATCACAGCAAATTTAGCTTGCACAGCCAGAGTCAGGGTGCATGTTACAGGACATTCTGGCAATGGTGATGAGCAGATCCCACAAGAGCTGGTGTTTGGCTTATAAGAGGATTTTATCTGAAGTTAATGTAAATTTATCTGGATTCTTGCTGTTTGTGAAATCGTGTTGCTGTTTAAGATGTCTGGTACTTGAGATATGTATAGGTCACCCCATAGCAGCCCATTGTGTGACTGACTTTGGATTTGAGTGGAAGGTCTTGAGGACAAATGGCAACTGGAATCATCACATTTAAAAACAGAATCCCCCTCCCCCAAGCCACTCAAGCTCTTCTCCCCAGTTTCCAAATAGTTTGAAACTTATTTGACTTAGGTGACATTTTGAATGTTCTTTCTGATGGGTGGAAAAGGCACCAGATACTGAATCATAATGGAGAAGACCCAGAGCTACCTTGATGAATATTTAGGCCAGGATTTCCTGACATGACTGCCAATGGCTGGGATCTGATACTCTGAACTGTGCCTCATTTACTGGAAGTGCTGAATACCTGTTTTTCTGAAAACTGGGCTCTACGGACATGACCTGTTCTGACTTTTAGTTGTAAAGCTAAACACTCCACGTTCATATGCTGTAATCTCCTGAGACAACACAAAGCTGCTTTCAAAAAATACAAGTGTATGTGTTAGACTTTAGATTTCTGTCTAGAATATCTAGGAAATAGAAAGCATTTTTTATATTATTACCAAACTTAGTCTTGGATTTCCACATATCTACTGGATATCTACTGGAATTACCAGGATGAAAGATTTATTCATTCCTCTTTTTCTTTGCTGTTTTCTATATTTTCTACTGTTAGGATGTGCTCCTGCTGAGGGGGGAAGGAGATTGTTTTCAGAGAGTTCCAGTGCAGTTTCTTGGTGGCTGCATCTAGCACAAGCCTCTGTTGTCAACTACATCCTTTTATTGGCAATGCGGATCTATTTTTGATTTGCTCTGTTTGTTGTTTTTTGGGAGGGTTTTGGTGGTTTTTTTTGGTTTTTTTTTGTTTTTTTTTTTTTTTTTTTGGGTTTTTTTTTGTTTTTTTTTGTTTTTTTTTTTTTTTTTTTTTTTTTTTTTTTGGGGGGGTTTTGTGGGTTTTTTTTTTTTTTTTTTTTTTTTTTTTTTTTTGTTTTTTTGTTTTTTTGGTTGGTTTTTTTTTTTTTTTGTTTTTTGTTTTTTTTTTTTTTGAGGAAAAGAACTTACAGAGACTGAAAATTCTCTGGTTTGCCTTAAGGTCCAACTCTGCCTTCATCTTTATGTTCTTCTGAGGGAGGGTGGGCTCCCACCCATGCCAGCCACTGTCATCATCCAAGTATCACTTTCCCCTGGGCTTTCTGAAGCACCTGGTGCCTTGGAGCATTCAGATTGTTTGAGATACTTCATTATTTGATGCCTGAGGTCAAGAAGTTTGGATGTTATCAAAGTAGAATCATTAAAATAGGACTTCTTATGGGATGGAATTACAAGAAGGATTAGCAACAAGATGTGATTCAAATGTTATGGACACTGCAGGTTTGAATTGCAATAAGCAAGGCAGATTTATTGCAATTCAAAATATTTTTTTTCAGATTATGTGCTGCAGGATATAAAAGGGCATGCAGTTTATCTCACAGGACCATGAGCTGCCTACAGTTTGCACATGCAGCTTACATTGGTGGGAGTCCCAGTGTATTCTGAGGACTCAGTCCAAACCTGACAAATGTCTTAGGGGGAAGTGTTCAAATATGAGCCATCCAATTTGTTTGCTGTTCTAAACTGAAAAGCAGCACACTTAAAATGGCTAAATTCAGCATGTACCCGGATCTCTCAGGCCTTACCACCCTCACAGGGAAGAATTTCTACAAAATATTTAATCTAAACCTGTCCTCTGTCAGTTTGAAACCATTTCCCTTTGTTCTTTCCCTACATGTCCTTGTGAGAAGTTCCTCTCTGTATCCCCCTTTGGCTACTGCAAGGTGCTATAAGCATCTCCTAGAGCTTTCTCCTCCCCAGGTGAACAACCCCAACTCTCCCAGCCTGTCTCCACAGCAGAGGTGTCTCAGCCCTCAGAGCAGACAACGTTTCTGTGTTCATTTACATTTTGCCACCCTAGAATGTTTTTAGGTTTTTATTCCCGCCTGAGAAGGATAATATTGCCTTTGCTCCTGGTCAGGCACTGATTAACACAGTGAACTGGGTTTTTTTCAGTCTGACTAGGCTTTCCAAAGGTGGTAAGAGAGACATAATTTCCAAGAAAACATCACTCCTTCTTTCAAGTAAACAAGGTGAGTCCTTTCTCACTTATTCTACGAGATAAAAATCTATCCATTACGAATTGGAGAAGTTTAAAAATGCCAGAAAATTTATTCCTATCCCGTAATTGGTTTGTTTCAATGCTCTGTGTTTGTGGGGGTCACCAGTTCACTTCCCGGGAAGTGCAGCTTGGCTCCAGCTGTAATTCCGAGCAGTTTTCTCAGCTCTCAGCCTCGGGGTTGTTTAACCTTGAGGCTGCTGTGCTGTATCGGTGGTGATGCCTCATGTGCAAATGTGCTGCTTTGTAATGCAGAGATCGTTCCTCCAGTGTCCTACCTTGCAGACTGCATTAAGTTTTCTAGGAGGTGAAGCATTATTTTCCACATCTCTCCTGGGATGCATGGAAAGCCTGCTGAATTCTGTAAAGACTTGGTATTTAGTTTGCTTACCAGTCTCTAGCTATTACCAGATACCAAGGAAATACATAATGTAGCACACAAAAAAGAAATGATGTTTCAGCATTATGTAAAAGTTGCTGATGTTCCACTTATTTGAGATGTTCTTTGAATGCCAGAAAAGGTTTTTTGACATCTTAAGTAAGTCTTATTCATTTCCACATCCAGAAATGTTTCCTGGTAGTGGGTGTACCAGGTGCTGTCAGGAATCACAGGTGCCAAATGGTAGGGTCACAGGTCTGACTTGAGAACAAGCAATTTCAGACCCAAAGGAGGCTAGAAAAGTTTGGGATATCCAGAAGCAGAATTTTTTTTTTTTTTTTTTTTTTTTTTTTTTTTTTTTTTTTTTTTTTTTTTTTTTTTTCTTCAAANCGTTTCTTATCTCACCACAGAAACCGAGGCCAAATTCTCATGGAAGTTCATATCTCAGGCAGTGACCATGTTTTATCACTTCACAGTTCACATTGCCCCAGCTGATGACAGTGAGCCACAGCAGTTTTAATGTTCTTAGAGTGACTTGCTATTCTATCTGAAAAGCAAGAAGCAGCTCTTGTTAATCTGGCTGGAATTTTTCTGAAGGCTTTTGCCACTATTCAAAGAGAAGGTTCATTAAAACTGAAAGCCACTGAACCTCTGACAAATTTATCATGTTTAAGGGTTTAAGGTTTAAGGTCCTCAAAGCTGTTACATCCCCTGCCATGTATTTCCCAGCTCTCTGGTTTCCCAGTCCAATTGATGTTTGCCGGCATCAGAGTAATTGTTGCACTGGTGATGAAAGAGGGACTGAACTCCTTAAAAAAATCTTTTCTGCAGCTCATAACAGTAAAAAGTTGTTCATAGCCTGCCTTCACCTTGACACCCTCAAAATTTTGCATCACGTTTAATCTAAATGTGAAATTTTCCACGGAGGGGGGATATTTTGGCACAACTTTAACTTTCTGCATTAATTAAAAAGCCACTTTGTTGATTTCCTATAGCCTTTTCACTGATATGCATTTTTCAGGGTAATTAAACTGTTTAATTCAGCTGATCCTGTACATAGTCTTATTTACAATGTAATTAGGACCACTGCAAGAAGAGTGCAAGCAATCAGTGATTTAATCCTACTGAAGAATGCTTTGAGTTTCAGGTTTGGCTTTTTGTGCTTTTAATCCTTCCTCACTTCCCTCCCTAAGAATGATAGTAAAGGAATACACAATGTGTTTAAGATTATCTCAAGGAGAGAATTCCAGTTTGGGGAGCATAATTGCTTCATATTTGCATGGACTGCAGATGAAATATCTTTTTCTCTACACTGAGTGGTGTCACCTTGTCTTTCAACAGGTACTTGGGATTCCTGGTTTCCTCTTCTGACTTAGACATTGATTCACTGTCTGGCCTTAGGTAATCTATTATCACACTTTCAAATTTATGTGCCCGTAGCTACATTCAGATACTAAAATAAGTGACTCAAGGACTGTCAAAAAGCAAGTAATTTATGGAGTTATGTAACAACAGAACACAACCCCAGTTCTGCAAATGCTGAGGATATTTAATTCTATACTGATTAGTGCAGTTCACTAAAATATTTGCATAACAATTCATAGGTGATGGGACTAGGTATTTAATTTGAAGCATCACATTTTGAATGTTATGTTACTTTGCCTTCATGTGAAATATTTCCTTTTAAGCCATGTCTCTGAATCCACAATTATTTTTTCCATATGAGCCCAATAACCAGCAATTACAGCATCTGTTGAGTGTGTGTGAGTAGAGAAAAGCTGATTACTTAATGAAGTGATGCTATGACAGCTGTTTGTAAGAAAAAGGAAACTGCAGCTTATGAAAGACTCTTCAATGAAAGATGCACAAACATTTAGGTTGGACTTACTTGTCTTTAATGAATAAACTTTTGGGAAAAAAAAAGACACCTGTATTAAGTATCCTTCTCCACTGATCCCTTGCTAATAAAAATAATAGAAACTAATAAAAAACAATTGGTAAGATGTCAGAAATCCTCCTGGCTAAAGAAAGAATGCCGTGCATACATTTCTGACATTTCCCTAACAGGGAAGAAGAATTACAATATGTATACATTTATATCCATATAGTTGGCTTGCAAGCAACTTTAGTTTTATCCTGAAGGTAAATAAGTGCTGTAAACCAAAGGTGCTGGTGTAGACGGGCAGGATAAGTTTCTGAAGCAAGTCCTTCTGGGATGGGAATAATGATCATTCCTGTCTGAACAACTTCCACCCATTCCACCTATTAGGTACCCATTAGAGTACAAGCACCTTGGACTGCAAATTACATATATGACCTCCTGTAGCTGACATTCCCTTTGTTCCCTTGGTTCATTTTCAAGAATAGCTCAGACTTTTCCCAGCTTCAGTAAAAAATTGATTTATACCATAAAATTATTAGAATTTTTTTTTCTTAACATTATATGACTTGATTTAATACTATGATTTTTTGAAGTAGGTTAAATGCAGTTTCCTGGTTCTTGCATATTTAAATGTATGACCCTTTCTTTTAAATTGCTTACGATGTTTAATAAGCAAATCAAGACCTTCTTCAACTCTAATTAAAGCTCAGTGGAAATGCAGAAGGGTAATGGACATAGGACAGGCAATCATCTGAAAATTAAAAAGTAATGTTTTACAGAAAATATTTATGACAGATTTTTACTTCCAGAAGGCAGATACAATTGTTTCTACTGCATCAGTTATCAAGAAATTTAATAATTAGGTGCAGTATAATTAACCATTAAGTGAAGAAAATTGCATTTTTGTTCCTTTTAAGTGGGTCTCAATATTTCTTTATTTACTGTAAGAAAGAGTTGTATCTTTATTTTAAAATACTCTAATAGAACTTATTTACATTCCTAAGTATGAGTAAATTTTACAACCCTCTGCATTACATTTTTGTTTCATATGATCTTAATTCCAGCTCCTGTCAATGAAATCTTCTTAGGTTGGATTCAAACACATGTTATGTCTTTGTGCATTTGGCCAGGCCAACCTGGCTGGAATCCATCTGGCTTCACGTGGCTTGTGCCATTCCCCATAGCTGGGTGTCAGGCCCCTTGAGCTTTTCATAATGTGCTTTTTTTGGCAGTTCTAGATGGTTCTGAATCCTGGGCTTACTGCTTCTTGTGTCCTTGAATTATTACCCATACATCTTTCTCTTTATTTCCTTTTTTTTTTTTTAACCCCCTTCCTCCTAATTTTTTCACTGACTATATGATTGCAGTAATAACGTGGTAAAGCACATTAGGGTGGATTTATTTCTGGTGTGGGTTAAAAAAGTTCTGTTATTTGTGAATTTGGCTTATGCAGAAACAAAGAAAACAAAAACCTGACTTATTTCCTATATGTTACAGGGAGAGTCTTTTTTGGTGTATTCAAATAATAGGAAGAGGCAAGTGAGATTTCAGATGCAATTTGGTTTCTAAGGATCCTGCCCAGTTAGGACGTTTTTCAACAAATTAGGCCAAATTCTCTCTATGCTGCTGGAGATTTTAAGTGTTGCTGGTTTTGGGGGGGTTTTATTTGGTTTTTGTGGGTTTTTTTTGGTTTTTTCTGGGTGTTTTTTTTTTGGTTTGTTTGTTTGGGGTTTTTTTTGTTGTTGTTGTTGTTGTTTTTTTCCTTTTTTTTGTGGGGGGGAGGGATATTGTTTTTATTTTTTTAATCAGATTTGCTTTTCTGAACTTCAGGCTACATGAAGTATATAATGCAGTGAATGACAGGAATATTTTTCAAGGCAATTGTGTGACTACACATAAAACAAGAATCCTCTAGCACTCCCTATTCATCAGTATGATTCCAAAGAAAATGGTTATATTTTACAGAGAGTGGGACAAATAATGACCAAATCCACCCATTTTTTAAGGAATGTAAAGGAGGTTATTCTTGGGAAAACAACATCCACATATTTCTGAACTATTAAACACTGCATGATTAACAAGAAAAAAAGATTTGTTAATTAATAAAATAAAATAAAATGTAAAAGTTCATGTTAATGCAAAGTTCATTCTTGAAGTAATTTGATGAGTCTTATTTAACCCAGTTTTAGTAACTGCATTTCTTGTCAAACCAGTCAAGGAGGATCTGACAGTTATTAAAAACATAAAAGTTGTGTTAAAATAAACAGGAGGAATTCATATGAAGTGCACATATATGCAATTCTGATTGACTTCCTTTTGCTGAGGTTTGTTCACCAGGAATTTTGTTGCAATCCAGGACTGATGCTTTCAATTTCTCTTATGTTGCAGAAAAGTTGCATTCAGCAGATGGAAGGGCTCTGATGAATGCAGCACTTAGTTTTTCTGTTATCCCATAAAAGTGGGCTGGCACTGTGTGAATCTGGGAGCTCTCGTAATCTGTGAGAAGTCAGGAGAAATTGTATTACAGTAATTGACTTCAGTAGGATCGAGACTTCCTCTAACAATTCCGTGGGGCTTTCAGTATTTCTGCAGTCTATTTTAAGGCATGTGCACACTGGTGGAAGTAGTGCTTCTAATCAAAATGGGCTATATTTTATTCAGACCTTGGAGACCAAGTAGGTAGAGCTAATTGGCTTATAACTGACCTGCTTAAAGGATGTCAAAATTGGCTGTTGGCTGTTCCTTTATCACATTAGTTTGATTGACTAAGAGTCTGGCAGCAAGATATGAAATATTATGAATCCAATTCATTAAAATTGTCCCCATTTTAGATCATTACATATTTTCAGAACAAATGGAACATACTTGCAGTATAAAAGAAATATGGGTCTGTAAATTACTGACCCATCAGCCACCTCCTCCTCCTTCTGTTCCCCTCCTCAGAATAAAAAACTCCAGTTGATCACATGGAAACAAGGGGAGAGCAGTGGGGCATAAATTTTTCTCGTGGAACTATGCAAAATTAGTGTCTTTAAAGAAAAAATAAAGAGGAATATTATGGGCTTGATTTGCTTCCAAGTTATTTGGTTGCCTGTCATGCAAGGACTCAGTTCAAGAGCAATGTGCATGCAGAGCTATCACTGCATCAGAATTCTGCCTCCCTCTCATTGGGGAAGATATTGTTCTTTTAGATAATGGTTTTGTTTCACCTTTTTAAAATCTGCTTTAAATCAATTTAAAATGTGTTTTAAAAGGTGATTTGAAATAGTTTTAAATCACCTTTTGCTCTGCTAGGTGCACAGCTGCCCTTCCTCAGGTGACTGCTCTCATTCCACCATTGTTAGGATTCAGTTCTGAATGTGGCATACCCAGGGGAGGGTTGGATGAAAGCTGCATGTGCTCTTTGCCTGCTGAAGGAACTGAACTCTACCAGGCAAGAGGATGGGGAATTGGGAAGTTGCAGTGCCTTGCAAGGACATTTTGTACATTTGTATTTCAGATCTGCTCTTAAACCCCTCTATCAGCATAAAGGCAAGACCTACAGGATTATTTTAGTTTTAAAGATCAGTGCTGAGGCTTGGTGCTTGGGTGTTACCCCACGTGCTCACCACTGGGGTGACACTGCTGCAAAGTGTTCCTCTGAATGAGGGAGGAGGTAGGTGAGGTTCTGCTCATCATTCATCTTTCAGGTGGTGATTATGCTGGAAATCATCTCATGGAAGTTTGCTTTGGGCCACATTCCAGCTGCTGCATTTTCCAGTGTCCTTGGCTTTCTCCTCTCCTCAGGTCCTTGGCTCCATCCTTTCCAAACAGGTTCTCCCAGCTCTGTTGAAAAGCAGCCACAGCCCCTGTGTGCTCCTGGTTGGTTTGGGCACTGCTGCTGTGGTACACCCTGTTTTATAAGGGCATTCTTTTGTGTGTACATTGTAATATCAATGCCTTTTACACTCACCAGCTCCCATGAAGGGCAATTTAAAGCACACTTAGCCATGGGGTTGCCTTTCAGAGCTGTGTGCTTTGCAGGGTGTTTCACATGTGCCTCCTGCCACAGAGCTCTGGCTGCATCTGCAACAGCTCCAGCTGTGACAGAAACACTGCAGCAGGAGGGATGGTCAGCTTTCCACTGGGAGAAACCTTCCATGGCATGGCCTGGGTGCCTTCACACACCCTGTGCAGGGCACCTGAGCTTTCCAAAGCCAAAGGCAGTCTGTGCTTTCCCTGCATATCCCTCCTGCTCAGGGAAGCTGCAGCTGTGCTGGGGATCAGCAGGGTGTGTGCTACAGTGACTTTAGGAGGTGAAGGTGCAGCAATCCCTCCTTCAGCCAAAGGCTCCTGGGTTTTTCCTGCAGTATAATGGTACAGACAGAGCTAAAATTGCATTAGGGCACATCTGTTTGCTGCCTAAATCCGTTACACACAACACGTACGATTTATGGTGGTACCGTTCCACGTGAATGTGAGTTATGCATCTTATCCAAGCCTTTGGAGCTGTTCATTAATATAGATTGTTGTTTGTTCATTCTGGAAAGCTCACAAAATCCTACAGGGGCCAAAAGCAACTGAAATCCTCATTACTTCTAACAGCAAATGATGCATTCATCATCTTTAAGCCGAAAAACACAGTCCCTTTTTCTTTCTTTGTACACAAAACAGCTTTTTCAGGTTCTGACTTTGAGAACAGAAGGCTCAACATAATGAGAACCAGTCTCCTAAAAGAGGCAACATGTTAGGGAGGATTTGCCTTTCATGCTTTTGCTTTATTGTTTTTTGCTAATGTTAGATTGCAATTCCAAACATCACAGGTTTCAAGGATGTTGCTAGATGTTTATGTTCATCTCTGTGTTCCTTAGCAGATACTCTGACAGTTGGTAAATTGAGGATATTGTTCTTTCTGTGCAACATGCTTCTTCCACAGCAGTTACCCCTGGTGTAAAGTAAGATCTCAGTCATGCTCCATTCCCATCCTTCACATTTCAAAGCTCACTTGGGATGTAGGTGGCACAGGTAGAAGTCTGGAACCCATTGCAAGAGCTTTGTAAATATTATGAGGAAAAAAAAACCACAACTATTGATGTGTTGTCTCTGGACATTACTTGTGGTAATGGCCAAAAGCTTGTTGCTTGTGCTCCATTTTCTGAGTTGAAAGATTTTCCTAATTGTTCTTTTCTGCAGTGATTGGGTAAACTTTAAAACAAAGCTACAGCAGCCAGCATGAAGTAGTGCTTATTTTAAAGAAGAAATTATCTCCTGCTCTTCTTCACAGTACAACTGCTTCCTTCATGTCAAATTTATGTTGTTTTTCATGATTCACACAGACTGAGGACCAAAAATCAGATAAATTCATCTGTTTGAATTTTATGCTTCCTTGAACCATTCTTAGTGATTTGAGGCCTTGATATTAATCATTATTTCACAGTATTTCTCTTGTCTAGTCCCTGTCCACAGCTTTGCCTTTCAGATTTTGCTGAAAGCTCATTTAGTTTTTTCTTACCACCTTTTCTCCAGCACTCTGTGCATCCTACCTTAACTGGATTGTCCTCTTTTCATCTGTCTTATGTATTTATGGTTGGAATATGTCCTTTGCTGCACATTAAATCCTTTGGTGCTCCCAAGCCAGCCTTAGCTGTGTGAATTTAATGAAGGTTGTGTGGTGGTTGGTGTCGTAAGTTATCTCAGCCTGATTTTTCAGCTGTCTGCTGTTGGACTAGTTTATCATTTTCTTGGTGTGGAGGTGGGTGAGGGTGCCCCAAAGGCTGCTCCTTAGAGCAGGGATTTCCTTCTCTGAGGGCTGTGGCTCCTCTGGTGCAGGGCTGCAGCTGCTTCCCTCTAGGTCTGCATGTAGGTGACAGGGACATTTGTGGTGGGAACCATTGTCAGGGAAAGGTTTATGTCTCCTGAGCATCTCCAGGGTGCAGGGAGGAACATGAATGAGACTGGAAGCACCTTTTAGTGCTGTGAGCAGTCTATCCCTGTGACAGACTAAAGAGAGGTTGTGAACAGTGAGGGCTGTGATCCTGACAGCTCCTGCACAGCTGCTCTCAGGGCAGGGTGTGAGCAGCATTGATTTCCCACTCCTGTGGAGTGATTGCCCCTCCTCAGGAGGAGCTGAGGTTCTTCTGCAGCCACAGAAATTGTTCCTACTTGCAAACTATGGAGGAAGATCAGAACTGAAATTCGAAATTTTATTAATCATCAGGTAATCAAAACTAAATTGGAAAATCCAAAAGTGTAGTCGGGCGTTGCAAGAATCTAATTACACATCTTCTCACAGCGTAGAATCAAATCCCCATAGGATAATTGAACCTTTTTTTCTTTACCTGCATGTGTTCTTAAATTCAACTAAACTGGCAACACATCAAAACAAGTCCTTTCAGGTATTCTACTTGAGTCCTTGACTGTCCCTTGTAAAACACACCACACTGCTGGGGCACAAATAATTTCCAGTGTGCCCTGTGACTCCTCATGCACATCTTGAAAGTAATTCAGGAGACTTCTGTGTGGTAATGAGGTACAGTATCACAGCTTCAGCTAGCCCATTGTCAGAATGTTGTTAGTAACTGGTGCTAAGAGATGATGTGAGGCACTGTACAGCTTTCTTCTCACTGTTTTCAGGTGTAACAAATATCTACAGCTCCCCAGTTCATAAGGCAGCTGTGATCAGATAATTTACAACAAAACGTGCTGTCTTTTCACCTATTTTACCCTTCAGTGTCCCTCAAGAATTTCATGAGAGATTGTAGTCAGATTAATACAGTATTTTTAAGCTTTATGTTCAGTTGTGATGTGGGAGACAGTATTGGTTTATCATGTTACAGTATTACTAGGCAGCTTAGGTCTGAATGTGGAGCTGATAAAATATTGGACAAAAACACTTTGGTGCAGTTTGGGTGATTCCAATGCAGATACTGAGCTAATGTGAAAACTAGCTGGGTACTGTGTGCCTTTTTGGGGGATGAAAATGATGGAGTGAGACTTCAGGTTTTTGGGGAAAAACATTTTTATCTGAGATACCATTCATAGGTGTGCTGTGATTGCATAAGGTAATTGTGGCTCACTGGGAGCTCCTAGTTGTCATCAGTTTTAATAAAAAGTGTGCAGAAAGTTCCTGAAAAGTGCTGTGGAGTGGGAGTCCAGGGTCTGTCCCTCACCCTGCCATGGGCCTGCACTGAGAGCACACAAAAAATGCTTCAGCTCACTGTGATCCAGGATCACACCCTGCACAACAGAAACAAGAGCAGCCACCATCCCAGGAAAGTGTTCTGGGACCTCTCATGGTATCCCAGGCTGTCAAATGGTCTCTAAAAGATCTGACCTTTCAGACAATACTGAATTTTCCCCTAATCTCAGTTTCATTGGTGTTATAAAGCCTGTTTTCATTGTTTTTTCAAGTCATACTTTACGTTACTGTTCCTTTTTCATGTGTTTCCATTTCTCTTCTTATCTGACAGGAGGGATATGTGGGAGCCAGTTTTATTTGGCACACAGTAGTCTGTTACTGAACAAAGCAACCAAGGGAGGAAATAAATAGGCATTTAAATTGATTCTTGGAATTTTCTAAAGACAATATACTGGTCAGAGGTTAGTTTTGTGATTTCTGGTTTAGTACATTATATGCTTTGGTCCTTCTGTGCCCACTCCCCCTTTCCTCTCAATATTCTGCAAAATATTCCTAAAAACAAAATTATTTTCAAAGCTATTACGGTAGCACAAGCTGTCCTTTGTGAATACATGGTGCTAATTATTCAGTCCCTACATGAAGAATTTGGGGTTTTCCTCACTGCTCTTATTTGGGTGAGACTTGGATACTCAGGTCTTGCTACAGCCTAGAGGATGATATTTTGTTTGCTCAGGATCTTGTTGGTTGGTTGTGTTTTCTCTTTCCTCTTGCTCTACTGAAAGCATTTGCTCTGAAAGTTGCCTTCAGTTTAGTGAGCAATCCTGGCACCTGGAAGTGGCACAGCCTCTCCCCTCACTGCAGATCCCAGGCCCACTGGGGAAATGTCAGTGCTCAATGGCTTCATCTTTGTCAGGCTGAAAGGCTGCTTCATTTAAGTGCAAATTTCTTCCTGAGCAACCTGACCTCAGCTTACCTGGAGCCATGAGATGAACTTTTGCAAGCAAATGTGTATAACTTTTAATAAATCAAAGCACTTGTAAGCCAAAAAACCCCAGGGATTAACAGATATTTTTTTTTTTTTTTTNTTTTTTTTTTTTTTTTAAGGCAGCTTGTTCTTTTTACTCTCTGCTGAAATTATCTGGAAAGTCTCAAGGTAATTCCATTCAGCAGAAGTGGGGACATGAAGAGGACACCGATACTGCTTTTCCTGCTTTTCCTTTCAGGATGGTGACTTGTCTCTTTTCATGTCAGTGAGCCAAACTCTGTTCTAGACAAAATGAAACCCCAAGGTCATCTGAATGTGAATTTTTGGTGTCAAACATCAGACACAGCAAGGCAAAAGCTGATTTCTGGAATCCATATGGCATTATGAGACTATTTCACTGAGGTGTTCAGTTTATGTGCTGTGAATACAGAGGTTTTGATAGGTTCAAGTGACAGATGTCCTTCTAAAATAATCTGGCATGACAACCTGCTGAGCGTGAGCCACTAGAATTTGATAAATTGTCCTTTTATCAGCCAACATAATTTTTAATTGAGCTAGAAAAGAGGATTTTTCAAGGCATCAAATGATGAAGCAGCCCTGTATGCCCAATTTAACAGTCAATTATCCACACAAAATATGTATTCTTTATATCTAAACATAAAAGATGGATGTTTTTGAAATCTGAATGTTGTTCTGCCTTTGCCTAACAATCTCCATATGATCATGAGCCTACCCACTTCTCACTTTTATTTTATATATGAAACTGCAAAAGAAATTTTCATAAAATCTTTCAGAAAAAATTGTACAGACCAGGTATTACTACAGTAGTGTCTGCATCTTGAAGTATTAGAATGTTTCTTTGTGTTTCCATTACTACACCACACTTATATTTCCATTTTCATCCCTCAAGGACAATCCATTCTACAGACACTCCAGTAGCTTGAAGTATTTTGAAGAAAAGAAAGGTTATAAAATTTCTGGTGGAAAATTCTAATGCAGTTATCATTCCTTCACTACTGAAGCCAAAATACTATTTTAGAGGGAGCTGAAAAGAATATTAGAATAGGTATTTCACTGGCTAGGTGTACAACAGTGCTGTGGATAAATAATCACTCCAGTGCTGGGCATGGTTTGGCAAGGCCAGGGTGGGATGATTTTTCTCAGGAGAAGGTGGCAAAGAGTGGAGCACACACAAATCTCCCATCCTGACACACCAGAGACAAAATCAGGCAGAGCTGGGAGACATCCTCTGGTTCCATTTGCGCTGCTCATCCTGGGGGCAGCAAGCTTTGCTGTAAGAACCTGTCCCACTAATTTCAGGATCAGATTGAGATGGATGTGTGAAATTGCCACAGTGCAGCATCTACAGTAAGAATATTCAGCTTTCTTTTTTTATTGTTTTTCATTCTGTTAACCATTTATTGAGAATTCATCTTACTTGGTAATTACTCTGAGCTGAATACACCAATAGGGATATTTTATTCCAATACAGCTGTTATCTCTGCTTCGCTTTGCCACACCTTTAAACTATCTATAATTAGATTTGGAAAGAGAGCCTTTCATTCTTAAAGTTATTAAAAAAAAAAAAAAAAAAGGCATTTTGCTGTACTCCACAGAATAGTAAGATATATTACATTCTTCAAGATAATGGTGTTCTGAACTTGCATCTATTTTTGGAACATTAATTATATTCTGCAACGTTTCCTGTGAAAAACCAGAGACAGATACAAGCATTAGTATGTGTTAATTAAATCTGAGTTAATATTTTTGGTCAGTACATAGTATGTGCAGTACATACATAGATGTGTTTGCTGGTTAATTATTTTGTATTTTTATCCTAGATATATTTTCCTGTTAACCAAATGGCACATATTGATTTTTGTGCATATTAGAAAGGCTTGATTCAATCAGGTCAAAGTTCATTTCTGTCCAGGTTATCCAAGACAGAACTATCCAAACTCTGCTTTACACAGAGCAGGAAAAACATATAGTGGCAAAAAAGGCTGGCTCTTTTTCAGAAATATTAAACTGAAGGTCTTGTTGGTTGTTTTTCTGCAATTTTTCATGATTTTATTCTATGATTTATTTTATTCTACGCTGATTTGTTCGGAGTTTCTTTAAGTCAAATCTCTAAAACTCCCAGTTCTCATCCCAAACTAAATATGCTGTTAGATTGGCCTTTTTTATTTTAAATGTTGCTGAAATTCTTCATCTTNTTTTTTTTTTTTTTTTTTTTTTTTTTTTTTTTTTTTTTTTTTGTAAACTTAATTCAGGAGTAGGTTTCCTTTTGCAGCACTTGCACCAAGTTCACGAGGTTTTATATTTGTGCTCATTTCCATTTTTATAAGGACATCATGGAAACTATAGTGTCAGCTAGGAAACTGAGCATATAGATGAGACTGTGAGCATGAAATATTCATGCTACATCTCCCTGAAAGCTTTGCATTGAAGTAGAAGGGCTTGTTTTCTTTCCCTTTCCCTCATCCCCCATTATTCTACGCTGAAAAATTGGCATTATCTCAAAAAAAAAAAAAAAAAAAAAAAAAAAAAAA
>WEIU01014239.1:222737-265171 GCA_013389925.1 Aegithalos caudatus
AAAAAAAAAGTGGGTCAGGAAGACACAGGACATGTGAATCTTTCTTTTCTTCTGCGGGGCATCGCTTCCAGCAGGTGTGGGAAGAGAAACTCCTGAAAATCTCTTTGACCAGACTCATGCCCCTGCCCTGTGTATCAGGAGGAGGCAGCTAAATGGTACTTGTTGCTCTTCACCTGCTCATTTAATATTCTCTATGTTTTCAGACTGAAATCTATTTTTAATTTATCTTGAACTGATTTGTTGCAAAAAATTACAATTCTGTGTGCTTGTGATATTCAGCTATTTAAGTATGAAATTCTCATGAGAATTTCAACTTTTTGAAAATTGTTGTGCTAGGTAATATTGAATTTTTTTCCAGGGATAAATTTATTAACATTTAAAAAAAGTAAATCAGCTTTGAACCCAAAGATTTAGAAGTTGCAAAATGGAAATATGTGCCTTTCTTCATTCTCCTGATATTTAAAAATCAGTGTTCTTGGCGACTAAATTGTGAATGTGTGCTAGAACATTTTTTCCCACTGGAAATGAATTAGTAGAATTTTTTAATCTGGTTTATTTATTTATTGATTGATTCTTGTAAGCATATTCTGGAATTATAACTCTAATGTGCTAATAACATATTTGAGACAATGACTGGAAATATTTTGATTTGTAACATATAAATTCATTCAGATTTCCATTATTTGTGAAAAATTTCATAAGTATATCCAAGTAATATGTCACCTGAAAGTCCTCCAGATCTAACTACTGTAGGCAAAAAAACTTTTTAAACTGTTCTTCCAAATAAGTAAACCAGGTTTTCTTTTACTGGTACTGTGCAGAACAAAAATAATGAACAAATATAATTATGTAATTTGCAATAGTTAAGTAATTAGGTTAAAAGGAGGTTCCATTATAGGCATTTTTCGTGGAATTTGAAAATTAACCTGGATTTTCTTGTGACTTATTTGTCCTTTTTCCTCTTGGATTTGTTAGATGCTGTCATTATTTATGAATATATTGAAGTGTGCCACAGAGTTACACAACCTCTTAGTGGAATTAGTCCAGAATTTTCCATTATCTCTTCTTCATTGGAAAACTTGGGAATTAAAACTGGTTATGCCTGATTTCTAAGAAACAAACTCACCCTAAGATTAAGAGGAATAATTTTTTCACATTTAAAAGCTGTTCCATGGGAGTGTCAGATGGAGTGCTGCTGCTTTCCTTGTCTCCCTGAGCTGGGGAACGTGTTCCATGTTGCATTTCTGGATTTTCTGGGAGGAAAGGTGGTCCCACAGTCAGGGATGGGTGAAGCACAAACACCCAGAGTGGTAAAGCAGGGGGCACACGGAATTCTGTAAAGGTGAGCAGTGACATTGTGGGAAGTGCAAAAACTTCTGCTTTTCTGGTGTTTTCTGGTGGCTCGAGATTTATAAAAGAGATAAAATTTATAAATGAGATCATTTTTCTACAGTTTCTACCATAATATTCCTGTCCTGTATACCTCCTTGGCATTTGTCTGCTTGCAAGAAGAGAATATCTCTGAAACTGTTGGTTATTACTACTGATATTCCTATTTTGAAAGCCTGCTTTACTCTCATAATGAAAGAATTGTGTTAGTTTTCTCATGCTGTGGTCCTAAAGCTAATTTGGTAGAGCTTGCAATCTGTTTGAAGTATAATGAGTCTTGCATAGTTTTTGCACAGTCACATTTGAAATGATATGTCAAATAATCAAATATTGCTCACATTAGAACTTAGCAAAGCAGAGGAGAATAATCTGTACAAACTGTGCCGTTACTGATTGCCATCCCCTCACCTCCAAATAATAAATAATTTACAGCTATCACATGTTCCTTCTACAGTTGAGTATGCAGGCAAAAAAGGAAACTATCTCCATTTCATCATTAGCTTAATCAAGGCAGTGTATCAGTAACCTGCAGTGAAACTGATTGCTGAAGAGCAGGAGGAGTTGATGGCTGAGTAACAAATGAGTTTTGAACCTTAGTCAATTTTAACTGAAGTTCCTAAAAACTCTTCAGCTCTTTCCTATCAGAAGATACAGTATTTTGAAAAGACTACCAGAGAAAACAATTTCAAAAACACTCAAGCACCATCATTTCCCTGTTGCTTTTCCTTGTTTGTTCCAGTGTGAAATAGGATTTCTTGAGCCTTGCAGGAAGGGGAAACCTTCAAATCCAGCGTCTCTGACTGGCAGGGGGCTGCAGACCCTCAAGGTCTGTTCTTGGCTGCCCAGCACAGAGGCAGCAATTCCAGAGTGATGCTTTTTGTAACAAAATCTCTGGGTCTGCAGCTTTCCACCGTGGAGCTGAGAGCCAAAATTCAACACCTGGGTAAATCTAGGGCCTCTGGATTGCCAGCTGAAGCAGAGGAGCATGAGCCAGGGAACCCAGACTCAGATTCCCATGGAGAATGCACCAAAACAGGGATGTGGGACTCAGTTCATGTTAGTCTCCCAACCAGCCAGGTGATTATGGCTGTTCTTGCATAATTCATGAATAAATTCATATAAATGAAATGTGCATGATAATGGAGGACTATAATTTTTTGTTTGGGAGTTGTATGGATATATGTGGTTTAGAGGCACAAAAGATGAAATAGCAGAAACTCTTAATGGGTCTATAAAAATGTATTCAGTATCCAAGCAGCTTCAGAGTCATGATTCTATCTGAATTTTGCCCTTAAATACTTTGCTTCTGGATGATTAAAATGGTGGGTAACTGCACTCTTCTCTTGGAATTACCACCTTTCTCTTTCTTCTATAATATTCTGTTTTCCCACCTTCTTCAAGACACCCAGTGGCCATTTTTTGTTCCTTTGTCTATCTCCAGGATTATTTTTTAATATTTTTTTTTTTTACTTTCCAGAGCTTTAAAGCCCTTGGGTTAAAAAAGATGAAGAAGGCAGATCTGAAATGCTCAAGAGAGTTCACAGCCTATAAAAAGAGCAGTGAAAATCAAAATTGGGGGAAAATTACAGAGAAACACAATGCACAGGACCTAGAGGTTTAAAGAAGGCTTAAAAAGAGACTTTCAAAAACAAATTTTTCCTTTGAGAAATATTCCATCGAAATGTTTCAACTTCTTTTATCTCCTGTGTCTTCTGTGAGTTATGTTTTAACACTGAAATAGTCCCTTGAGCATATATAAACTCAAAATGAACAGGGAACTAGCTAGAGATACAGGATTCTTTTTTTTTTTTCTTTAGATGCTCTGGTTTTTTTCCCCACTGGGATGGATATGCTGGATTTTTCTAGTTTAGGGATACAGGTAATTCTGGAGTATTGTGTGGCAGCTTTTATTTTCTGTGACAGCCAATTACTTGCACGTGTTTTGATGCTTTTAGGTTTTTCTCAGCATCAAGTCACAACCATTTGCCTCATGTTTTATAAAGCCAATAGTGTAAGATGTAAGAGTTCATCAAGATATTAACAGTATAATAGTGTCAAAATAGCTAAAGCATTTTGGGGGCAACCTGCTAGGAATGACAATGAAAAGCTCCAAAATGATGAAATAAAGTTACAGAAATGTGAAATATATTGACTAAAGATAAGCATATTTTCAGTGGGATGAGAGATAGCCCAGTCAGGAGTAAATTTTGAACTGCTTTACTTTTCCTAAGATCCCACTAGGCCAGATTCTGATCGAGATCAGATAAATATCAAATCAGAGTAGAGCAGTAGAAATGAACCAGTTTATAGCCATTGAAAGAGAGATAAGGATCAAGGAGGTTGATGTCACTGTAGCTGCAATTGAAAATTTAGTCTCATTTCAGACTAAATAAAACATTAATACCTTCATTCTCCTCTCTATTACATGGAATGCTCAAATTATGAGTTTGAGCATCCCCAGGTATGTTTCAGTGCAGAAATTTGTTTGGAAAAGGGTCCACTGAGGATTCTTATCTAACAAAGAATAATTTAAAATGAGTCAGTGTCTCATGCCTTGCTGCCTTGCTGAACCTGCTGCTGTATTTGGTGAGGTGTGAACAAAGACTGCCTTGATATAAATAATCTTGTTTAACAGTGTTAAAACACTGAGAAAGGATTGCAGCTGGTGGACAGACTGAGGGAGGCTGATGGTGTGAGGAGACGTGGGCACTTTTAATTATAGGAGTAGGGATGCCATACCTGTGATGGAAGTCCTTAGTATGAGAGTTGGATCTGAGAGTTTCTGGACCTTTACAAATGTTCTCAGTACTTTTGTGTTCACAGAAGTAATTTATGATTATTTTTATTGCTGGTTGGATTAAAGATAATGTAAAGTCCCTGCACATACACAGAGGCTTAGATTCGGGGATTTATTGTTGGGTGTCCAAATAATGTCTGGATAGACCTTGGATTCAGAGCTGGTCCTGCAAATAAGCCCAGGTAAGATTGTATTTATACATAAATAAAAGAAAAAAGTTCCATTCTAAAACCATAAGAAAATATCTCTTATTTTCTCCTTTACTTAGAGAGACTGTAAAACAAAAGGCAGTGGTAAATGCCATGGTTTAAAAAACACTGAGGAGATGACTGAATGACCCTGATAAATCCCCTTTCCTAGCTGTTGGATAGAAGTTCCCTAAACACAATCTCCCTTAATGGGATAGGAAGCACTGTGTCCCTCAATGTGTAGGAAATGGGAAATCACAATTATTTATTGGGTCAAACACTTGATTTGCATTCAAATAGGGGTGAAAGAAACCCCATTGCTTTGTCTGCCTGACTTATTGAAGGCTGAAGTTTTTATTTATGAAAGTTTCTAAATCTCTCAGCATTGCTCCCATCAATCTGAGCAGCTGGGCTGTGCTGGTGAAGGCAGTCCTGGTGCCCTCCTGAACCCTGCCCAGCTGGGTACCACACACTCCTCTGGCAGCACCTCCAACCACATCCATGGTCTCAGTGACCACCAAGATATTGGGAAAAAATTACAGAAAAAAAATTCTACTTTTATGAACAAGTAGAAATTTTGGGCAGAAAAAAGAGAACAGGATCTCTTCACAGATTTGGGGTTTTTTTTCAGAAGTAGCTCACGCTCTTATGCTGCGTTTGAATTCCTGCTAAGAGTTCTCTCAGAATTTCTTCACCAAAATGATGTATATGTCCTTTAATATTTCCAGCAGGAGACATTAGTGCACGAGGCAGTCAGAGGAGATGGGCAGGCAAATTTCCCTGGAGTGTAAATGAAAACTCTGGGACAGGAGATGTCTTTTGTTCTAGCAAGAGAGTTATTTTACCAGCCTTTAAGCACACCAGCCCTGGAGCTGACACAGCCTCAGTTCTGGCAGTGAAGATCAGCTCTGTAAATTAAGCAAAGAATCCCTGACAGTCACGTACTCAGACAATCCTCCTAATATTACAGTCAAGTGTTAGAGTTTAAAGCCACATTGCTCAGGAAGGTAGAATCAAAATGATTTTCTGCAAAATTACATTGATTCTCCTTGCTAGATGCTGATGAACTTTGGTAATTTTTTCCCCTCAAGTGATCACTGATTAATCTAAAAACTGTGAAATTAAGTTGTTTGAACGAGGAATTAAAAAATTTCCAGCAATTAAAAACAAAGAAACAAACCAAAACAGCCACCAGCATTAGAAAGTGATTAAACATGACAACAACTGAGATGCTGAAATTGGCTGTCCTCGTTCCAAAGGGTTTGTAACTAGTATGATGTTTTTGAAGCTATTAAATGATAGTTAAGCTGTGTTATTATTTGTAAAGCAGCTACTTTTGTATCCTGAGCCCACTGAGTGAATGTTTTGCACAGCAGGAGACTGTAACATAGCAAGCCCAATCATTGTCATTTTACTGTACAAGAAGTAATTTTAGAAAATGATTCCTCAAATTATAAGATTCAGACAAAGACGAGGCTCTCCAGCTGGGAACTTTTTAATTTGGTGTCATTGGAAAGTGTCTTTCTTCTAAATACTGTGAACATTGGGCAGTTTCACTATTCCTGGTCAAAATATAATAAAGGAAATTTAAAATTTTACATATTTAATAATCTTTCTCTTACTTAATGTAAGTATAATGAGTTGTCCATGGAGAGGGCACTGGGCACACAGTGGATCTGATTCCCTCCTGAATTACTCTGGCTTGGCTCCAGAACAGCTCTGCTGCAATTGATGGCACACCACTGCTGTGTATTTAAATAATAAGAATAAAGAATAAGATAAGATGAATGTAACATTTTGGATAAAGAGGTTTCTAATACTCATATACTTCTAGCAGTCTGGACTTTTGTCTGTACCCCCAGATATGCAGATGAAATCTGTTTTACTTCTGCTACCCAGTTTTTGGAGGGCTGCAGTGTATTACACACATTTCAGAAGCTTTTAGGGTGTGACCCACCATAACCTCCTCATTCCCTTATGCACTGTTTTGCATTGTGTCATCTTATAAAGAATATATTCCACTTTTGTGCCATTTTCTGCAGTGCCTTTTTTTATATAAATGTATTGCATAAACTTTTCATTTAGCTCCTAGCTCTTTAATTTTCTCCCTCAGCAAAAGTCACCCCTATCTGCTTGAATTTCCAGATTACAAAAAAATTTGCTCAAAATACATGCTTAGTTCCGAGGTTCCAATATTTCCCCTTCTGTTGGCATTTTTCCCTCCCTGCAGTCGGTGTCAATGCATTACTAATTTTGATGTGGTAGCATTTTGCACTCCCATTTCCCATTGCAATGCAGAGTGCAAGGCAGCAAGAATCAGGCCTACAACACCCTGGGAGTCTCATGACAGTCAGGAGCTGATGAAATTTGAATTGCACCCCGTCTCCTCGATTCCCTTTGCACAGGGAATTCCTTTCAGATGCTGTTGGTGAGAGACAAGTCTGTCCTATTCCCAAAGGCAGCAGCTCCCAGTGTCAGCTGCTGAACCTGACATGAAATCCAAGGATTCACGTGAGGAACACAGACAAATAATTTAGCCTGGGATTAAACTGCAAGATTTTCCATTTTTTAATTATTTTTTTTTCCCCTTGGCTTGCACTTGGTTGTCAGCTGTCTGGGAGTGATCAGTGCTGTAACCAGTGGGTGTGTGTGAATCTGCCTGTTGTCATCAGCTCCCCCATCATGGATCACTGAGGATTGGCACCTCTGGCAAGTGACAGCTTTGGGAAAAGGCTGCATGCAGAACAATGCAGCTGTGCACAGGGAGCAGCGTGACAGAGAGGCAGGAGGGATCAAACAACCACCAGAGCTGCTAGAGGGGAGGGTTTAATGACAAGCCACTGTGACATTTATGACCAGATCGATTATGAAGACTGAAAAAATCTATGGTATATTTCCAGGGTATTACTGTAGAGCCATCTGATATAGGGGTTGCCATGGCAAGTACAGATTTTCTATTAACCAGGAAGGTGAATAGTCTCATAAAACCCATGAAACATGTTGGTGAATAAATTGCATATGGGAAGCAGCTCTATTGACCCCTATGGAAATTTGATATTTTCAAACAATGCTGTAAAGTCTTTTCCTTGGTTATTTTTTTTTAAAAGTCTGAGGTACTGTCAAAACCAGATGCACCATTTCTGGTATTCCCCATGTCTTGAATGACAGCCTAGACAGATTGGAAAATCAGCACTGAGCTAAAAATACTAGTGTGGAGGCAGCAGGGTAAGAAAGTAAGTTACTGAATATTGTTAAATAGGACTTTATCTACAGCTTTGATACTTGGTAAGGTTAAGATCTTCATCATCACAACCTGAGAACTAAAATAAATATATATGCACTGTTTAATACGTGCTTACATAATTTGTGACAAATATTTCAGGAGACCAGTAAGAACAGGAAAAGGCATTATTGTTAATGCAAATTGGATAAACTAAGCAAAGGAATTCTCATCAAGCATCATTCTTATTTCATTCCATCCCCCCAGTGCTGTATGCACATAGAAAAGAGTCTCCTTGCTTATGTATTTTAACCACATAGAAACAATCCAAGGGTAGAAGGAACAGGTTGTCCAGAGAATTTGTGGCTGCCCCATCCCTGGGAGTGTCCAAGGCCAGGTTGGACAGGGCTTGGAGCAACCTGAGATAGTGGAAGGTGTCCCTGCCATGGCAAGGGATTGGAACAAGATGATATTTAAGGTCCCTTCCAACCCAAATGATTCTGTGATTCTGTAATTCTGTATTTCTATGGGAGGGTAAACTCTGAGGTGTCTGTCTTAGGCCCAAAACATGCAGACACAAAACTTGCTGTGAAGTGCTGGCTGTAGCAGAATGGCAGGAACATTCCTGTGCTTTTGCCATCTTCTGTATAACAGAGTGCTGTTTTCTTTTACAGCAATTTTGGTGTGCAGCAGAACAATAAAGTTGGTACTAACAGTAGAACAATCAAGTTGCTGCTAAATGCTTTGCTTTCACTGTTTCTCACAGAGTGTAAATTGATCAGTAATTGACGAGCTTGGGAAAGTCTAGATGAATACAGAAACTTCATTGATATTTCACTGGCAACTGTCTTGTTTGGTGGCAAGCATTTCTGCAGAGGGTCAGGTCAGATGCTGGCAGTCCAGCAGGAAATGTGTTGCAGCTGTGGATGCATTAGCTGATGTGACAGAGTGTGTTCCTTACATAAAGGAAGGCAAAATCATCAGTTGTGTCCCGCTGTTCCTGTTTCTCATTCCTGTCTGCTTTGACTTCTCCTTCCCTGTCTCTGATCCTGGCAGCTCTGCCTCGCTGGCTGCTCCATGTGATATTCTGCTCTGGCAGGATAACTGCTCAGAAAATTCTGTGTGTGGAGGCCATGTAGCCTTCAGTGAGCTCTGCCTGTCCAGCAGAATGAACCCAAGCACTTGGAGTCACAGCCTTCCCTTATCTACTGCAGGTAATTTCTTATTCACTACAACAGCTGTATTTTTTCTTAGCAGTCATCTTCAGTCTTACACATCCTTGTTAACAATTTATTTTGCCTGTATGCTAAGTATCTCCTCTAATAATTAATAATGTTGTGTATCCATTTAGTACCATATCTTCTTTAAATGCAGTATGTTCATATTTCCTAGTCCACATATCTCCCCCCAAGAAATACCACAGGTGCTTCCTTTAGACCTCTGTTTTCCTTTGAACTACACTGGTTCAGCTGCTTATCCCATCTCACTTCTTATCAGTCACACTCACTTCTCATTACTCTGGTTGCAAAGCTACCATAATTAGATTTTATATTTTTAGACATTCATAATGCTGCTTTACTGTACACTATGCTATCAGAAGTGTTTTAGACAAGCCATAAGACCAAACTAATTAAAATGTTCCACAGAGGCTTTTTAAAGGAGAGTTGCTGTTGCTGCTGACTTGGTAAATTCAGGCAGACACAGCTGTTGGGGCCAGGGAAGGCTGATAGGAGAGGTCACTCCCATCTCCTGCCTGTGGAGGTCACAGGACCTCACCCCGTAGTTTTTCTTCCAGGCCATTATGTCTGATGTCTCTTAGGAGAAGATAAGCTACATTTGGCTTTAAAGACTTGGCTTTTATTCCCAAACTCTCCTTTCCACTCCTGGAAGTTCTCTCCTCTTGCCAAAGGCAGTGCAGCGATCTTGAGCATCTGACTTTGTTCAGGTAATCTAAATGCTTCTCAGAGACTGCAAATAGGGCCTCCCCACCCTATTCACAGATTGTGTTCATTATATTCTCTGTTATTTTGTAATCTCCTGCAAGGGATTTTCTTACCAGAGGTAGAATCTCTGTGTTTATTTCCTTTCCTCAACTGCTGTGTTTTCCTCCTCCTATGAATTGCTGCTCTTGTTCTTCTGCAATGGCTTAGTAAATGATGGGCTGAGCCTCTGTTTCCACTCTTATTTAGGGGAATCTGTGGATAGATGGACCTTGGTGATAGTAAGAGAGATGGGTATGGAAAGCACCTACAAGGTTGTGTGTACCTGTAAGATATTAATGGGATTATTGCTGCCTCTGTTTTAAAATGGGGCTTTTTGCAGGAGCCTTTCCCACATTGTCAGCAGTATCTCTTGAGATGTAACTTATTCTACAGTCTCTAAATAGAATGGGATATTTTTAGATGGGAGCAATTTTTACACAGGAAGCTTTAGGTTTACTTCCTTTACTGAAGTGTTTTCTGCATTGATGAGAATCTGAGCTATTGAATTTCACTGGTTCCTAAAATAACATGCACAGATGTATTCATGTTTATTTTGTAACTTAATTTGTATTTATAACTATGTTGCAAACATTCCATCTAAAACAAGAAAAATTACCTGGTGTTGTGGTAGGTTGCTCATTTCCCACCTTCTCACATGAAACTTACTTGGAAATTAGTTACAACAGGTGTAATCACTCTCCATCCTTCCATCTCATTTAGTCACTCTCTGCTAGAAGTAGAAATATTTTCTTTGGGGAAGCAGAAACCCATATTCTACTAACATAATCATATTCTTCTGTCATTTGGACACTTATTTTAGAATTAGCCAAAAAAGTTAAAAGTCAATTTTGCAATAATAAAAACTCAATTACTGAAATCTCTAAAGGGAGTAAGTAGCAGTAAATATGAAACAAGTATATGATAGTATTTTAAAATAACTACTGCTGTGCAAATTTACATAAATAACTATTGTTCTTTCAGAATCCAAAGCAGTATCTTTTTTTCTTCTTCAGTAGAGTGCTTGCTGCAGATTTCCATAACTATTAATAACTAATAATATTAAATATTATTTGTATTATTATTACTTGTGTATTAATTGTGGAAAGTATTGGTTTTGGAGACCTTGAAATTTCTTATAGCTGTATTATATCATGTTTTTACCCTAGAATTTTCAAGGCCACCTGTATAAGGGAGTTGAAGGCCACAGATTCATAAAGGGACACTGGATTTGTTCTGTTTAGTAGAACAGGAACTCCAGGGCTTTGGGATTTCACACCTTGATACATGCAAATATATACACAAACTACAGGATTTTTTCCCCATGGTGATGTACTCTGCATCTTTGAGCATGCACAAAAAAATTTCCACAAAGTGTGTTTTTTTGTTTTTTTATAAGTGAGGTTTTGTCTGCAGGAGTCTTTCTGGAAAGAGATTTCTTTGTCAACTGATATTCCTTGTGTTGAATCCATCATTTATTCATCTCTGGAAGAGAAAAGTGGACTGTAGCCAAGTCTCTAGTTGCTCCAGAGAACTCTCTGGTTTTACACCCTGTAAATGAGATTGATGCTGTGCTTGCTGCAGAAACACAGAGATTGTTTGTGGATAAACAGGTGAATCACACAGCAGCACATGAGGAGCACTCCCAAGGGCTCCCATTGACTGCACCCTTCCTGTGTTTTCATGGGAGAGCATTTAGGGAAACCCTGAGTCTCTCTCTGTGGGGTTTATATGCTTAAAGTAGTAAATAAATTGGTGCAGCTCTGTGCTGGGCTGGAGCCCTCCATCCACACTCTGCCCTCCCAGGAGGTGTCACGGGAGCAGATGGATGAGAGAGCACTGTCTGTCAGCTTGGAGACCCCCACACCAGAGCAAGGCAGGTAAACACCTTGCTCCTCCAGCAGACTGAATGCTTTCAGGAGGGTTTGCAAATGACAAAACCACACTTATGTGGCTCAGTAGCTCAGGTGAAAAGCAGGGCAGTGACAGAGAGGTTGGCAGCAGGAGCTGGGGCAGTGTGCCTGGATAAAACAGACCTCGAGCTCCAGCAGCAGCAGAGAAAAGAAGTAGATGTTATTTGAAAATTATGATCTCCACCTTTCAGATATGTGTTTGGTGCCTTGCTTCACATTTCTTACAGATAATGGTGGCATGAAAGCCTTTGGCATTGCTGTTATCCACAAGAAAGAAAATGTGTTGGGGAAGATTGACAGAACTCTGACTCATGAGTTGGTCTACAGCTAGGATAGGTTTGTTCAAACATAAACATGAAATATTTACAAAGTTAGGTATGTTTAGAAACCAAGAGAAAGGAGTGCAACTGACATCTTGGGTTTACCATTTGAGTATAAAACCTTTCCTTTCCCTAAGGATAAGAGGTTTGATGGAATGGATGCAGTAAGGAACAGATTAGGCATCTCTCCCCAATATCACTTCAAGAATAATTAAGAAAAATGGATCTCTTTAAACTGCCTTTTGCTTCTCCAGTTCAAAACTGGAATATTTGTTTTATGCCTCTTTGTTATGTATTCCAGATCAAGTGTGTTGTCCCTGAGAACAATTCAGCCTGTTTGTCCAGTAAATTTAAACTGAGAGAAGCCCCCAGGCACAGCAGGGCTGGGCAGGGTCCTCTGTTCACATGGGGCTCCACCACTGCTGTGCACATGTCCTGGGCCATCACAGAAGTTGCATTTGCTCCTTTCTCTCATTGTCTTCTCTTAATCTTTTTTTACAATCAGATGGTTTGCTTTGTCTAGCAGAAGTAAGAGCTTGCACTGTTATTTCTGCCTTAATAGCTCAGCAGAGGTTTCAGTCTATTTGAAGATTCTCATAATGATTTCAGTGATTTTTATGTGTATACAGGGGGGATTTATTGATGTATGAAAGCCAATATTAAATGTCAAAGACAGGAAATAAGAAATGTGCCCATGTATGCAGGCTTTCTGTATAAACCTACAACCCATAATCAGTTGTTAATGATGTTGATTTTTCTGTTTCTTTCATGCCATAAGTGTTTCAGAGAGTCTTTAGAGCCTTGCTGAATCCAGCTGAGCCTTGTGCACTCATTGTTCATAGCCTGGTGATGACAACAGTTACCAATACAATGCCACAAGAGTTTGGGTCAGGGTCTGTGTGCTGATTCTGGTTCTCCAACTGAATTCCCCTCAAGTGTTTTCTGTTTTTTACTAATTTTCTCCCTGTATAAGTTGTTAGCTCTTCATTTATACTGAGACCATTGCCTTTTCTAAAGCATTTTCTCTAAAAATATTCTGCTTCTTTAAGCTTCATAGTTCCAAGTCCTCAATGGGGACCAGCTTCTGTCCTGCTGAGACAGGAGGAAGCAGGTGGCATTCATCCTAGAGGAGCTCTGATCTAGTACAAGCAGGAAAAATACAATAAAAAAGACAAATTAGGGTTGTATAAAGAAGCAATGCAGTAATTATGGCTAATTTGATAGCTGGCATTATCAGCACAGCCTGATAGGATGGAGTGTCTTTTGTTAGCCTTTTTGTTTATCTCTGGAGCACTGATCCAGCAGTTTGCTGGAATATGGTGTGTGTTGCTTAGCCCACAGGAGAGGAGGAGGTGTTAAAACAGCACAGATCCTACAAGGCTGTAATTTGGGTATCAGAGGAGAAAATGGAGCTGCAGCTGGCATGTTCAGGATGTTCAGGACAATTAAGAAACGTGGCTCTTCATTTACATCCTTGCTGCACTGTTAGACAACCCCCAGGAAAGGCAATTCTACATTTCCATATCTGGATTTTGAAAGAGGAGATGGGGATGAAAGCTGTTATCCCTCTGAGAAGAATGTTTCCCATTTGGTAAAGTGCAGCCATTCTGTCTGATGCAACAAAAAATTATTGATGAACAGCAAACAAACCTTAACAAGAAATATCCATTGAAAGGTAAGAGGAAATAGAGAGCTCAAGAGTTGTGGTATGAACACATGCTTTTCAACCAGATTAAAATCACTGAAAGAACATTTTGGTCCTTGACTGTCAAGTGGACTGTTTAACCAAAGTTGCATTTTTTTTTTTCCTCTCCTATGCAGGAAAAAAAGTGGAAAATTCTTATGGCCAGGTCTGTCCTCTGACTCAATAAATCCCAGTTGAGATTCAGAGGACTCAGTAGCTTATTCCACACCCACTGGTCAGGATAAACCCAGACACTCTGTCATGTTGCCTCTGCTAAATGGGTGGAGCACACTCTACAGTCCTTGCTCTGAGGCTGTTCAGAATTGAGACCTGCTCCTTTCAACACCTTTCTGGTTCACATGCAGAACCTGTCCCCACAAAAACAAGGCCCAGCAGAGCTTTTTGCAGTGTGGGATCTTGCACTGAGTCGTGGCAGCTGTGGTGCACATTGGCTCTTGCTCCCAGAGCCAGCAGCTCACACCTAACCTTAGAGGGTATTCTTCCTCATGCAGCAGAATATTCCTATTGAAATGTCATGGGAAAGAAACAAGAAATGGGGATAATTCAAGCTCACCCTTCTGCATCAACCCAGGTTTAGTAGAGGGTGTTATCAAAGCAGCAGCTCTGTTTCCCTTTCCCAAGGCAGATAATGGCACTGGCAGGCAGAGCAATAAAGGATGGACCTTCCTCACTGATGGGCCTGTCACAGTTATCACCCAGCAGCTGCAAAACCTATGGACTATATGGAAATTTAGGCACAGAAATGTGACCATTAACTAAGGCTCCACTTGCAAATTTTAGGGGGGTTTTTTTGCCTCATTTTTTGAAGACACTTTCTGGAGTGTGACATCATGCAGAAGATCTTTTCAAGACCTTCCTCAGTTCTAGGTCAACAGTGATACAGAAACCCTTCTTAGGCCTAAACCATTTATAATATAGCAAATATCTGTAAATTCTGTGGACAGAATTATTCCTCATTTCTGTAGTATTTTCTGAAAAATACTGAAAATTCACTTAAAGATTTAATTGAGACAGAACTCACATGCAAATAATGTGCTTCCTTCCCTGCATTACAAGAAAGCAATTAGCGAACACTGGAGGCAACAGCTCTTGCTAATCAAAAGAGCTGAGTTTAACTTGTGTCTGCTTAAGCAATTCTGTTTTGGAAGAAAAGGGAAAACCAGACATACTACTGGACTATCAATTAAAATGAAAACACGCAATGCAATTAATTCTTTTAAAAGCAAGAATTTTTCATTCATAGTGCAAATGTGTTAGGAAAATGACATGGGTAATACTCAAACTTTGAGCACTTTGAAGTATTTTGTGAATAGCTTTTAAGATTCAACCTTTCAAGTTCATGTCCACTGGTATTAAAATATTTTTTGTTTAAATGCTTACAGAACATTGGTATCACACTTTCACCACCCTTATTCATTTTGATCTCACTGTTGGTAGGGTTTTCCATCTTTGCTTCATGATCACATGCTCTTCATGCTCCATAAGAAGAATCTGGTGAACTTTAAACAGAGGCTTGAGGGAGAATAGGTCTTTTACAGTTATCACTGCATTTGGCTGAATAAATATTGTCCTTTTTTCCTTCCTCCCCTCTCTTTTTTTTTTTTTTTTTCTTTTATTGTTGTGGCTTTATAAGGCATAAGGAAAATTCAAATTAACTTATTATCTTAAAACATAGGTTTTTTTTCATGTTTCAGACAACAAGCCCTACAGCTTGTCCTGATAGTTGTATTTCCAGCCATAGTAGCTGTGATTTATTCTTTAAATGAAACATCCATACGCAGGATTTGTTATTATTCATTTATACATTAGTATTGAGGAAAAAATCCTGAAATTTGGTGACATCCAAATTGAACTCTTGACTTTGCCACAGATTTCTTGCTTGTTCATGGGAATTTAAGTTTGTACACCTGAGATAAGTCCTTTGATGATATAAATATTACACAATTGTAATAGTTATTACTCTATTTTTATTTCTATAAGAGCAGTCAAAACCCCAAACAAGAGCTTAAATTTTTAATTTCCCTACAGTCTTTAGACAAAGCTTTTGTCTTCAGCTGAATACAGAGAGCTTGGTTGTTTGACAGATGCATTTTAAGGGCAGTTGAATATTTTTCATGGTTGGTTCATCAGTATGAACCAACCAGTATATTGACAGACTAGTAAAAAATGGCATTTAATGATCATTTTGTCTTGGGGTGAAAGGATGAACTCAAATACTTTGCTAATGTTCAATGAAAGAGGAAGAGGTAGCAGCCAAAAACCTTCAGCTTATTTTTCCTGTGTTCTCCACAAGGATAGAGCTTAGAGAGAAAAGAATGTATAATCTAATGTTTTGCCTGAGATGCAATGTCTGCTTTCCAGATTATCAAAATGTCAGTGGAGTATTTTTCTAGTGTGTTTTCTCTTTCTAATTAAGTTTCCTGTCTCCCTGTCATGCTCCCACCCCCCACTACCATTTTTGTTCATTTCTCTTGGAGGTACCAAAGGAACAGGCCAGTTTTCCTCCTGCTGTGAAGTTAAAAAACTCAAGATAATGTTAAATTCACATGGGCTGCGCTGCTCTGCCAATCTCTGAAATGTCATTGCCTGGGCAGCCTGCTGGGCTCAGTTCAGCACCACGAGCCAGGACTGCTAATAAAAAAAAGAATAAAGGTTAATGAAGGAGGGAGGGGATGAAGGATGTGTTATTATCCAAAATCAAGTTGTTTGCTTTGCTCAAGGCCTAAGGTTTTAATTTTTAATTCTTTGTTTTCCCCCCTTAGCAGTGTTTTTATTTAGTTCATAGGATAAATCACTGTGGATTCACTGGACCCACTCCAGTATCTTGCCTTCAGCGTGGTGTCCCTGGTTTCCCCAGTAGTCCTTGAGGTCATGAGTGAGTTATCCTCATCTGGCTCTGTGTGATTGCAAGGCATAAATGATCTCTGCTGTGGCTTTAGAGGTCCCTGTTTCTAGAAGCAAAAAGCTGAACATGCCCAGGGCCCTGCTCTGTTACTGGAGCTGCCTCCTGTCCCTCCCAGTGTGAAGTGGTTCCTGTGCCCTGGCTCTGCATTGCTGTGTGTTTGTGGCACGAAGGCCTTGTCATAACAGGGTCATTTCTCTGATAATGTTGGGTGCTTGCTCAGTGTTTTTACCTGTTGAGCTCCATCAGAAGGGTGTGCTGCTGTGAGCAGCCTGTGTGCAGTGCAGGGGCTGACTGGAAGATAAAGAAAAGGCAAAGGCCATTAGACACTACCAGTACAAAATAGCTCCATTTCAGCTCTAACACACCTCCACACATGGAGGATGCTGGTCCCACCATCTGTCACTGATCCTCTCCCTCCTGCCATGCCCTTGTGAGCTGTCAAATCTGCTGTTTGTGTATTTCTTCCCACCCCACCCCTTGCTCACACGCAGTTCTTTCACACAAATACTCTGTGCTGTGTGGCAGGATGCTCTGAGCTCAGACTGCAGCTGGTTCCTTCTTCTGCCTTGTGTCTCTGGTAGTGACCTGACCCTTCTGCACACTGGAAGCAGATCTGCCCTTTTCCTCCACCTTCTGCATCTGCTTTTGTCACTGCAGTCACAGCTGGCGTGTTGCTACCAAAAAAGTGCACATATTAGGATTTGTGTGGGTCTGTGCATCTCAAGCCCATGATTTTGTTTTTTTTATGGTGAATTTACAGTGTTGGGATATTTCTGGTACACAACTGCATAGATTTCAACTTCAGCTGAGATGGAGACAGTTAAGTTTCTGTCCTATGGTGAATTTTTATTTTTAGAATTATGAAAAATCACTTACTTTACAAAACTAAGGGTCTGTCTTACCTCCCATTCCACCTTTCTTTAGTAACCCCCTGAAAATCAGACAGGGAGGCTGACAGAGAAATTCTCCACAGCAACAAATAACAGGTTGGAATCTGACAGCTAGAAAATATTCTTAGCTGTAAGTCATGGTAGTGGAGAAGTCCGAAAAAGTTCACTTTTTTATTTGTTGAAAAGCTGGCCCCAACTTAGATGATTGCTGTAGTTATTGCTTTTCTCCCTCTTTCTGTAAACTGTTTTGGCAACTTTTTTTTATTGCTTTTTTTAACAAATAAGGGAAACAGTTTAAATTTGTGTGAGACCAGGATAAAAATGCATAAATGAATGTGCATATAAATACATCAGTGCAGGTACTTACACACAGATTTACCTACAGATATTCTTTATAGAGATCAAAAAGACCAGGTCTTGTTTGTCAAGGTTTAAACAACTGGAAGTCCCCAAAATTAAAACCAAGAGCTGAAACAAGCTAAATGGTTCCCAGAATTTGCTTCTCTAGGTCATCCTTTGTTATTTGAAAAATGACAGAAATTTACAGTAGTTGCTACCTGTTTATAAAATGAGTGGGAGGGTGGTGGGAGGAAAGGAGGGTGTTTTTTTTTTTAAATCCTCTATTGCCATCAGCACATTAACAATGTAAATCTCTACTTAAAAGAAAAAATGCACCTTAATGAACAGTAGAGGGAATTTGCTTGCTGTTTTGTTTTTTTTTTTTATTGTGAGGTTTTTTTTTAATTAAATTCTTTAGAGTTGAGCAAAATACCGAAACAAAGATCAAATTCAGTAGTTGCAGGCATTCTCCAGCTCTCAGTTCAGTCAATGGAAATCTTGTCAATCCCTGTGCATTGCACAGTGCTGGAGGCAGAATACACAATGAGAGGAAAAACCTAATCTAAGTATTATGAGTAGATACACCCAAGTGTTGCATAAAATGATTTTGTAGAGTGTTACACAATGTAGTAAAAAAGTATGACAGTAAAATATAACTAGGGCTACTACATAGAAACACCACAGAAATAAAATAGTTTAGAGCAGAATAAAAGAAATAAAACCAGATACTATTGACAAGAAAGTAGAATACTGTGGTGAGAAGGAGAAAACCATGCTAAGCTGAGTTTTTTTGTTGAAAATATTTTAATATACAGCTTTATATTTTCAGTTATAAAGGACAGTGTTTTAGAGCTCTCTTCAAAGAACTCCACTATTGAGAATAACTCAAAGGAGCTTTGAAACAGAAGAGCAGAACTCCCTTCAAGGCAGGGAGCAAGAGCTCTAATTTGCTTTGGAGAAGCTGAAGGAACAAAATTCATGCAGAGATCCCTCCCATTCCCTTAATTTTTACAGATATTTTTCCCAGTCTGCTCCGGAGGTGCCTCCCTGGGGCACATTTTTCCAGCCCCCATTATCAGCTCGAGTGGGTCGAGCGCTGGAGCTGCTCAGTGATGGGCAATTTGTCAGAGAGGCAGCGAGGCTGCTGAGCTGTGTGTGTGCACAGATACCACATCCTGCGTGCCAGATCAGGCATTTCATTGCCCTGATTGTGCTCCTGTAAGCCCCTAGCAGACTGTTCAATTGTTGTTGCTCTCATTTGCATGAACACTACAACTTTTCTTGTGTCTTGTGTCTTGCCGCTTCTCAGCTGAAAAATTCAAGGCAGGAGAAAAGATTCATTCCCTTCTCCCTCCCAGAGGATCATCCATGGGGACATCAGTTCCTAGAGAGGCTGCTACGTTTGGTCAGACCCAAAAAAGGAGCATATGTGTGTCCTCATGTCACCTATACAGGGTATAAGAGAATGAGGCTTATGGCTCAGAGTTGGGTTTTATCTGATTTTCATTTTTTACTCTAACCCTTTTGAGCGAGGAGTTGAGAGAGGGGATCAAGTCTCTTTGGTTTTTGATCAGGGACAAACTCAGTTTCAGGCATATTTGAAAAAATGAGGATTCTGCTTCCTTTATTATAGCTGTTTAGAAGAGCAAACAGAAATTATGTTCCACTGATGTTTGGTGTCTCTAATTGTAATTAAATTTCTGACAGTGAGCAACTGGCTTTGTACTCATAATTAAAGAAAAAGTTTGCCAATTCAGCTGCCTGTTTTTCATGAACTTGACTGAATCGGCATTTAGAGTAAGAGGCATCACAAGGAAAAGGCATCTCTTCTACTTATAGGAAACAAATCTTGATTTCTTTTAAATATTATTTAAATTAGACCCTCCTGGCCATATCCATCCCTGCTCTCATTCTAACGAGCAGTTTCAAAAGATGAGTAAATGACTACAGTCCCTTGTTTTTATGAACTGCAGTTCAAAATACATGAGTTTTCTCTATATAAATGGTGTCTTTTGAAGCTATTCATGAACTGCCTTTTTTTTCCCTGGGTTATAGGAACCACTGAATTATTCCAGAAATTCAGAATCCACATCCATTTCTATCATCACTTCTGGGTTTGCTTAAGTTTAATACTTTCCTTGTCAGCTTCTTTTGTCTACTTTAATATGATTTTTATTTACTCTGTAGCAGCAAATACCCAGAACACCTATATTTGATTGAAACTTTACCATCTGTGATCTTCATAAGTGTAGGACGTGTCTGGTAAATTGGAGTGTAACACTTTCCTGTTTTGCTGTGCCTGCAGATGGGAATTCCTTTTTGATGAGCAGTTGATTTTCTCAAGGTGCTGTAGGATCATAGCACTGCAAGGTGGACTTGGTGTCCTCCAAATGTGAGTCCTTGGTATCCAAATACATTCCCCTGACTCAAGGCAGCTTTCCTTGAGATCTTTTATCCCCCTACATTTTAAGGAGAACTGAACAGAGATTACAAAAACTTTTGGTGAAAATTTCCTGACATTTATCCCAGTTACAGTCCAATATCTATTACTTAACTGGCAAGAAAATTAGATTCCTAGAAAACCTGCTGTGTCTCTTTTTTATGTGAGGTTAAGGTCGAGAGCAAAAAGGCTTTTTTTTTGCACGTGGTATGTGTGTAGGGTGGGTGGATCTGAGCTGCCTCTGGGTGTGCTGGAATCAGAACTGTGGGATAATCCCATGCACACACTCTGGGATTGACTGCACGTGGGCCAGTTTGGGTATAGATACCAACACTCCACCCAGCATTTATCCCACTCTGTTTCCACTCCTTTTGCATATCAGTGGGTGCAAATTACTACCCCGATGAATGTTGTTACTATATTAACTAAAAGCAGACCAGATCCTAGTGCCTTGTGGTAGAATTCTGTGTCTGGGATTGTCAACCTGAAGCTGGAGATGGGAATTATGTTTTTTTAGGCAGGATTGGCAATGGCTTGGGAGAATTTAGGTGAATCTTCATTTTGTGCTGCTTGTCAGGGTTATGGGTCACCTGATGAGTCAATGGAGGTGTATCCACCCTAACTCCTGCAGAGTTTTGCTTTATTGTCCTTGATAGTATTAAAACTGGATAGTAATTTTGGTGAACTTTTTTTACAATGTAGGTATTACTGAGATCTCTGTACTGAGTGCTATTGCTGAAACAAAAGTAAAAAAAGCGTAAGGAATTTTGAAAGGAGCTAGGGAAGCATTCCAAATGTTCTCAAAATCTATTTAAAAATGTAATTAGGAAAGGGAGGAGGTAGTAGTCTTCCTCCCAGAAAATACATGGCACTGCAGGAGATTTATGGTGGTCATTGGGTTCAAAAGCATAAGCCTTCAGGTTCCTGTGGAAATCTGTAGGAAAAACCCTCCTTACCCTCCCCTGAGAGGGAGGTGAAAGGACCAGGATGCTGAGATCACAGCCTGTATAATCAGCACCTTCAAAGTAAGAACCTTTGCTGATCCTTTGATGATGCTATAGAATGAACATCTATCATATTGAATATACACATTTTTGGGGAGGGAAGGGAGTCTGAGAAGGTAAAAAGTACAAGTTTTAATTAAAAAAAAACCACAACAAATTTTGCATTTTAAGAGCACCAGTTGATTTTCAAGTGTTCTGTGGGATTTGACATATGGTTTTATTAGGTTAGCACAATTATCCTGGAACCACTTATGGACAGCACTGACAAATGCAGCTCTTGGGAGTGTAATTATGGGAAGACACTCAATGTTTCTCAAGTGTTGTCTTTAGTAGTACTTGAGCAATTGATTTTACAGAGTAATGAGACATCATCTCCCCACTATCAAGATTTAGCCAAGTAATTATTTCTTGAGCTCTAGTTCTGTACAATAGGGGCTTTTGCAGTGCAGTCACATTTGAGATTGTGAGAGATGTTCCATGTCTGTAACTGCACAGGGATGGGTTTATTTACATGGGATCTTTCAGGCAGATGTTGGAGCACTTCACCAGGCAGATGTGATGTTTGTTTGCCTGAAGTGCCAAGCTGGCCAGGAGCCTTGTGGCTGCAGCAGAGCTGTTTTGAGTTCAAGATAATTCACTCTGCCTTTCCAGAGGCTTTGTGAGCTCAGACTCTGTGCCCTGCTCACAGGGCTCAGCTCTGGAGCTCTCCTGTAGCTGGCTGGGAATGTGAGGAGTTTACAGCAGACACCATGGGAACTTATCCAGTATCTCTTCCTCTTCCCCATGGCTTAATCCAAATCCCAGTGGACTGAAAAGGTGATTCCCAATTTACTTCATTAGTCTTTCAATCAGGACATGGCAGAAGAAGGAATTCACCAGGATTAGGATGTCCTGCTGCCAGGCATTCATGACAACTGAGCTTAGGCTGTTTGTCCTTACTGTGTCAAAATTCTCTGATATTTTCTTCCTTGATATAATACATTTTTTCCCCATAATTACAGCAACTATTAATTACTACAATTGCCACTCCAAGTATTTTGCCCATGACCAGTTTTAATCTGTTTGAAGCTCCTTGCATACCAATGGCTAATAAATTCTGAATGTGCAGCCAGTTTTTACCAAATCTGAAATTGCAGAAGTTATCTCAGAATCACTGAGTTTCTAAAACTTTAATAATAATAATAATCAGCAGCAGCAGCAGCCAAGGCAGCAGCCAAGCCCATCCCAGCGAAGAGAATATGTAAACCTAGTGGTTATTTGTGAAGGAATAGGAGCAAGGGGATGTTAGTTTCCTGTGACTGGAGAGTCAATGTAAAGATTCACATTAAAAAAAGGGAGAACAGATGAGGATTTATTCAATATGAAGTAAGCCAAAAGCAGAGACTCATAATTATGCTTTACACATGTCCCTTAATTAGTACATTATCAAGATGTGAGGCTGACTTTTGCAGGACATTAATATGGAATAGGGTGCAACTTGGGCTTATTTAAGACATTTTCTGAAATATCTACATATTTCGGTATAAATTCATCTGATAACTTTGTGTATAATGAAAAGTGTGTAGGGCAGTGAACAGTGAAAAACAATTATGTCCAAACTTCTAGAAGGTTCACCTTGTATTATTTTTATCCATCTTGTTTAATGGCTGAGGTTGATGGGGCTAAACAACATGATTATTTTGCTTTAAGTATTTAATCTTGAAAATGTTGTTGATAAGAAAGATGTGCCCTGTGCTGTCTTGCCCATTGCAAGACATAATTGAAATCATAATAACCTAGATCAAGGTGCTCTGAGCCTGACATTTAGGCAGAGCTGGTGTTGGTGAAATCCCTTGCAGGGCACCCTTTCCAGCAGCTCATCACACCAACCCATGGTGGTTTCCAGTTATCTCAGCCTAACTCAAAAAAACCCCAAAAAACTGCAAGGGATATCCCAGTGTTAACCACAGGAGTCAACCACTGCTCTGAATCAAGAGCAGTGTGACAAACTCTTGCCTGGAGTAAATGTTTATGGCTGGTTTTATAAGCTGCTGGAAAGCAGGATGTATTGCTACACCCTGAAATATAATGGTGCCTGTGGCTGGGGGTGTAATAAACTACAGAGCCTCCTCCCAACCTTTTGGATTAAGTAATAAAAGAAAATGATTAAGAGTGAAATTCCATCATTTATCTTTTGTTGAATAAAACACTTTTTTTTTCCCATCCCAGCTCGCTAACAGTGACAGCCATGAAAATGAATGATTTGGCTTCACCCAAAATGATGGATAATCCTGCTGGAAGAGCATGACAGTGATAGACAGACATTTTCTGAAGGAGAAGGTAATAGAAAAGACTGACACTTTGATAGGCACCATGATGAACAAGCCCTGGGGGGCTGTGAGTTAATAGGTTAATAGAAGTGTTCCAGCTCTCCCACCCCCTTCTGTCTCCGTGCTCCTTTCAGAGCTCCTGAAGCAGCAAAACAAAATTGTGAACATCATAAGGAGATGCATTTTGTAATTCACCAATGTGCTTTTCTGTGTATTCCTTAACACTGTGGAGAAACACAGAACTAAACTACTTCTTGAGGTGAGGTGTAGTGAAATCCCACCCTGCTCAAACCCCATGAGAGCTTTGCTTTTTCCTCTCCTATCTCTCAGACACTGCTTGCAGGTAATACAATGTCCTAAGGGTGTTGCACAGGTTGAATTGAGTCACCTGAGATTGTTGGAGCTCTGCTGAAGTTGATGGTGGGCCACATTCTGACATGGACTAAACCAGAATTTAGCCTGAGTAGTTTTAGTGACATCAACAAAATACGTGCCTGGTTTCTTGGTCAGCTACCAACAGAAATATTTGGATATTATGAAAATAAGGAAGTAAGATTTATTCAAATTATTTTTCATTTCTTATAGCTTTCCTATGTATTCCCTTTTTTTCCCCTCATAAAACTTTAATTTTTTTTTCTGATAACAGAAGATAGCATTTATCAATGTGTATTTCATTATTTATTTTACTGTGTGTATTTCTTTTGCTTATTAATGTCTGTTTAAAGAGGTTAGGACTTTGCAAGCCCCACCGTCTTGGCTAGCAATTAAGCTAACAGATACTACAAGCTTTTTATGTCTTTTGCATTATGGAGTATTTTGATTTGAACTAAGAGGTTTTTTTATTCAATTTTTGCAACCAACTACAAGAACAGGTCTTGACATAAATGGCTTGTAGAATTTTACAGCAAAATTATCAATATAAGTCAGACTAACATAAGAGTAACATAAGTGAGTAATGAGGTAAATAAACAGAAGAAATATAGTGTCAATAAGCATGCTTTACAACTAAAGGAATTTAAGCCAATATATTTCAGAGCAGAAGAATGTGATGCACAGTTGGCAAAGTCTCTCTGAGACTATAATGAAGAGTCATAATGAAATACTTGTCTGTGTTAGTACTAAGAAATAATATATGGTTCAATCTGTGGGAGGGTGGAGGACAGATCAGCTCCCTGACATGCTGCATTAACTTGGACGTACAAAATCCTTCTCTGTACTTATCTTTTCCCTTGCCTATTTATTTTTAATGCTCCTGGACATGGATTGTCAATACTTCTGCCTGCACATGCCACATTTCTGTATAACCTTAAAAGGATCCATGTAATTCAAATAAGCTTGGGGGGTGTATTTTGTAAACACATGACAAATGCCTTTATTGATAGACTTGTAGTCTGACTTCAGGGCACAGTTGATATAAAATGTACCATACATGTAGAAAAGAATGTTATAATTGGTGTATCTAAACATCTTATTTGAATGCAAAAGTGTTTACCTCATCTAACAGTTTTTGTGTTGACTTTCTTGTTTAAGTGTTTTCATTAAGTGTATCTATTATTTTCTCTTCACATACAGGAGTATTTCTGATCTTCTGTAGGACCTAACAGGGGTGTTATGCTGTTATTTAAAACAATGCAGAGTTACTACATCAAGTGCAAGCCCAGATTTAGTGCAGACCAAGCTGGTTTACATCACTCTCAGGTATTACTTGGCTTTATAGTACACGACTGCAGGCTGCAGAGCAGGAGCATTGTGAAGCAATTTCATATGATGGAACAAGATCCTTTAGAATTACAAATCCCATTACCCTGCTGGCCTCTGGCCTGATCCCCCTACACCAAGCCACAGGTTATAGGCATGTTAAAACTAAGTCAAAACAATGTCAGAGCAGAATAATTCACAGCACAAAGTGTATCCTGGTGTAGAGAATGTGAGGACACACTACAGACCAGGAAGGGTGGCTGAATTGCTCTCTGAGCATTTGGAAGTTATTCTGGTCCCAGACAATGAGGATGAAGCACACAGCAGATTAAGAAATTCAATGTGCTTTATTTCTTCTCACGGGATATTGCTTTTTTTTTTTTTTTAAACTCTGTGATTCTTATGAATTAATCAGTAGTTCCTGTGGGTGGTACCACAATTAAAAGCCTCTTCTCTGGGGAGTTTACACAAATAGCACACCATAAACAGAGCACAACAACACGACAAAGTGCCACACAGGTAACAGTGATTTTAAAAAGGTGATCCAGAACTGAGCCTCATGGGTATCATCGCTGCCTAATTTTCTGTCTAACAATGAGCTGGTTAATTCTATCTTTCACTTGTAGAACCTAAAAATATTCATGTCAAAGAGCTGTGCACGCTTGTGTTGTATTATATCAACTAGTGATCCATGAAAAAGACAAGACATCCATTCTTCTGGAGCAAGTCACTCCATGCTTTTGTACCTTGGAGTATACTTTGTACTTTACTTTCCCATCTGTAGAATCAAAAGAATGATTCTGAGTTTCCTTGGTAGAATGCCTGAAAGATGCAGAGCAAGAGGAGGATGCCACACTTCTGGAGTGTCAGCACAAAACCCCTGGTACACAAGTCACTGCTGTGGTACATGGGAAATGAAGAAAAATTTGATTTCAGCTCACTGCCTTTTCAGCATATGCAGGCAGTGACAGTCCCATCACAACCCCTGTCTCACTGGAAAAGGAAGGAAATGGAGGGGCTGAAGCAGTTCTGTGATTTACTGCTGACAGAAACGTGGAGCTTAGAGGTATTTCTGGCTTTATGCAGATATTCAGGGCTGTGGTGAACTACATGTACTTTTCAATTGCAGACTGATTTAGAGCTTATGCTTTTTTGTGCTATTTTTAGCCTAATAGGTTCATGACTGGACCTTGTATCTATAAAGACAAGTCAAGTAATAATAATAATGAGCTGTAGATATCTGTGTTTTTACAGCATACTGGCTGCACAACCCACTGATACTTGAAAACAAAAATGCTTTTGAAATAAAACCCACTACACCTATAGTCCAGCACAACTCCCAGATCACAGATTGTCCATATATTTCATTTTTAGCATGCCCTCAATGTCAATTACCTTTTTAGTTTACTGGTTTTCCCCCAGAAAAGCAGAGTTGACATTAAGCTGTGTTGTAAAAGAACAAGCTGATCTGAATGTTAAATTAATACATATGTATGCATGCACATATATCTATTTTAACTGTGAGGCACATATTTCAAATGTATCAAAAGATTTTGTCATTTACGTATGAAAATTAATTCATAAATCTTTTTTGTATTTACAGCAGCCCTGACAGAGTTTATCAAAAATGAGCTGCCTTATGGAAGTATCAATGGATTAATAAAAGGAACCCGATCTAATATTCATGACACAGGAGACAAATGTAAACGGTCAGGCAACTTCATCTTTTTATTCTTGGAAAAATGTTGTTTTTTTTCATAACTTTTCCTTGTAGGTTTTGTTTTCTCGTTTCATAACTGCTTTAACAAAAGAACTGCGCCATCAATTTTGCTAGATTGCATTATTCATGTGGAGGTAATACACACCAAATTCAATGCACAAAGGAAAGAAATACAAAAGAACATTCTATATTATTATTCATATAAACCCTAGAAAACTTTCAAAATAATGCTGTCCTGTTATATTTATGAACCAATAATATTCTTCAGCTGTGTAGTTCTTAATGTCCAAGCATGCCTTGTTGCCCTGTTGCTCAGAGGAAATCTTGGTATCCATTTGTTTATCCTGATTACTTTTACAACCTGATTTTTCTCTGAGACCCAGGCAGCCAATAACTAATTTGGGGAAAGGATCATTCTTATACTCAGGTCTGTGACCTGAGCTGCTGATTGTGATGGAAGCTGTTAGCCTCTTACAGAGGAATGTGAAAATGAAAGGTTTTTGTTAGAAGAGTGGTTGCAGTCTTGCTGGACTCTACAGATTCTTTTTGAAGGCCATTTTTGTGCTGATGATGTTAACTTTGGGATGATCTTGCCATGAGGTTTCCTTAGCTTCCCCTAGAAGCAGGCCTGCCTGAGCCAGAGTCTGCTCAGTTTCTTGCTCTTATTCACCTGTCAGCCTGCTCCTTTCCTGCTGGGACTTGCTTTAGTGGTGAACCCAGCAGAGCTGAGTTACTGATTGAACTCAATGGTCTTAAAGGCCTTTTCCAACCTTAATCTTTCTTTTCCCAACCTTCCTTAATTTTATTTCTTAGAAACATCACAAAAAACCCTCACCTAGCTGGGTGCTTGGGAGTTCCTTGAAATCTTTGTTTGACTACTGCATACTTCACATGAAGGTGGTTAATAATTTCTGGGCCTGATTCTCATCTGGTGGAAAAGGATGGGGATGTCAGGTAGGCAGCTCCACTGCACAGGCATCTCCTGGCCCAGAGTGGCCATCTCAGAGTCACTGCTGCTGTTGGGCTATGGGAGATGCAACATTAAGCTTTTTGGTGTGCTCAGGTGGTGTTACCTTCCATTCAAAAGCAATTAGAGTCCTCAATATTGCACACATACCATTTACTTCTTTCTAATTTAGTACTCTACTAAGGACAAATTACTTTCCAGCAGAAAATGTCAATGGTTTCATAGCAACCAGAGGTACCTGAGAGCTTTCCTTTCATGTTAAATCCCATTATAAGAGCATCAAGCCTGGTGCTTTATCCCTCATGTTGATGTGAGAGACTGCTGCATCCAAGCAGAGCCAGTCTCTGGAATCTGCTCCTTGTGTATGCTAGAACCAAAATTTGAGAGGCCACCAGCTTGTTCTGTCAAAAGTTGGGTGTTTTATTTTAATTAACTTCAGCAATTGCTTCAACAGACAGAAGGTTGTTTCAAATGGGTTTTATCATCAGATCTTTTATTTTGTGGAATGGCTTGATTTCGTGCTCAGAAGCTGTGAAATGAGAAGTTACTGCAAAAAAATCAGTCAATATTAACTACCTTCCAGCTGCTTTCCTACCAAAACCAAATGGTAACCAATACTGCAGCCTGATCCAACACAGACACAATTTGAAAGGCAAAAAAAAATCTAATTTTTGTTTCTTATAGTTGCCAAATGTATTGCACCCTGTAGACTAGTGTTTTTGCCATGCACTGAGCAAAGACTATCTGCATGGGTTTTAAACAGGAATTCTCCTGGGGAAAAGCCAGCTCCTGCTGGATCAGCCCTCCCCTGGGGCTGTGCAGTGGTGCAGAAGCAGGGAAAGCAGAAAGAGATGGGAAACCATTGCACTGTGAGGTGTGCTAGGAGCTTCCTTTTGTTCCTACAGAACCTGGGATGCACAGTGACACAGGGCTGTATTTGCCTCAGATATTGCCTCAAGACAAACATTAAATTCCAGTGATTTCTCCATTTTTATGGTTCACTCATGGCTCTCCAAGTGCTGTGTGCAGGTTACTTGGCCTCCTTAGGTCCAGCACTACGTGAATTTGTGTTTTTCTCCCCAGAACAATGAGTGCATGTGGGAGAGTTGTCCCTGAACAGGTGCACAAGTTCATCTCAGCACCCAAATACTCTGCAAATGTGCAAGCAGCAAAAACACAGGAGTTTGGAAATGCTTTATAGTGGTGATATACATACTTTTGTTCTCAGCTCTTAATACAAACTGTTTAGTTCAGGTTTTATTGACTGGCTGTTACAGTGCTTAGGAAGTTTTGGGGTCAATTTAATGAAAAAATAAAAGGGACTTCTGGCTTTGCTTCTTTGGTAAAAAATGAGTTATGGTCTCAATACACAAATCAGAACATAAAGTAAGAAATTTGTCTTTCTTGGGCTTTGTATGTGGAAAGAAATGAGCTTTAGCAGATGTGGGATTTGGTAAAATTAAATATGCCTGCTGGGGAAAGCTGTTATTGGATATTATAAGAAAAGATTGATTTCAAAAAGCTCAGACTGTTGTATGAAAAATCCCCGAAATCACTATTTTTATACAACAAAGGCATAAAAATTCCAATGAAACAATGAGTCACAGTTTCTTCATAGAAACAGGATTCCAAATTACCTTGAGAAGAACGAGGCAGGTGCCCCAGGGTTGATGAGCTTTCCTCTTGCTGTACACCTGAACAAATGAACAAACTAAATTTGCAGATTGCTCGGCATGGCTACACCTTCTGTTGCCTTTTCAGCCATCTTTTTCAGTGGATTTTTGTGAACATGATCCTATTATCCTAAATGAAAAGCATATTTCATACCGTATCTGGACTATTCCTAAACTTTAATTTCCTTACCCTCAGCTTTTCACAGCTTATAAAAGATAATTGGGCTGCACTCATGTAGACCCTGTGCACTTGGATGTGTAGAAAATTATTTTCCCCAAATAAAGCACCTCAGCAGCCTGGCTTTGTTGTCATGTTGTTTGAACTTTGATTGTGTTCTGAATAAGCCTGAACTGATCCCTAATTCTTTTTTTGTTTAATCTGAATGAGATTTGAGGAGACACTCGTTTGTCTTCAATTAATTGTGTTGTTGGCCATGTGAGGGATAAAGCCAAGCATTTAAGTCTTTGACTGGCAGCTGTGCTTAGCTAGAAGTCCAGTTATAGGTTCTAAAAGTAGAGTAAGGATCTTTAAAAAATGTTTTATGTGTCTTGTTTGTATGTCACACATCACTTCATTTTTTATAAGGTCAGAATTATAACTGTGGACTGTGACTCATAATCCATAAGAAATATATATAGATATTTAAGATTTCTAACAGAAATGAAGCATGACAGTTGCAGAACTAAAGCTGATTCTTGTAAGAATAATAAATCCATGGAAATCATAGAAACACAGATCATTGCACAGATAGAGACCAATATAACAAACCAATAAGCATAAGGATGCCCAAGGAGAAAAGCAATTATGAAAAATAACAAAGAACTTATGCTAGTCCAAATCCATAAGAAAGAGAACAAAAGAAAGTAAGTATGAAAATTGACTTGAATATTGGTACTTTGGCAGAAAAAATAATTCCCTCAGGCAGCTGTCCATCTGGTGCCCAGTTTGTGTCACACAAACCAAGGTCATCTTAACAAATGTGTAACATATTCATAGCTAACAAGATTTGTAACCTGCATTGTTTGTTATGTTTCTATGATGTTTATTTAATTGACTGCATTCTATTAAAATTAAGCTGTGATTTCATAAGCTTCAGAATTTGTTCTGCTTCTATGAATTCCCCACCTTTTCTCCCAGTAATTTTGTATTTTAACAATTTATGGCAAGAAAAGCCTAAATGTTCATGTTTCTAAAGAGTCTTAGGAAGTGTTAACTGATTGTCAGTACTGTGACCACCTTCAAAGTCTGAATTAGGCTGTTGGGGAACAGGGAATTTATTTGGTCATCCCTTCAGTGCTTGGGATATTAGAAGGATACCTTTATTACCAGAAAATCAAATGCAAAAACAAGGCTTTATCATAGCCATAGTATGTTAAACTGAGTTCTCTTTCTCCTCCTCCCTTTCTAGACCTTTCTAAGATTTACTTGCTGAAAATGCATGCATGCTTTTCTTGTAAGGAGGCAGTGCTTTCTTCCAGTACTATGGAATAAAAATTGTAATGTGTGGGTTGCTTATGCAGCTCTCTCTGCAGGTTGGCCCATTGGGCTCTAAATCTGACCTATTATTTTTGCTTCCTTCAGTACATTGGCTTGCATTTAATGCCTCATCTCTTTTCCCTCATGATTTCAATGGCAAAATTTGCTCAGTTTTCATTATGGTAAATATTCCTTTAAGGTTATGGATAAAAACAGAATTTAAAGTAGTATGGTGATATTAAAGTCTCTAACCGTTGCAGATGAATAGCAGAATATTGGGAATGTTCCTGCTATCTGTGCTGCAGGAAAGAAAAAAAAAAAGGATATGTATAAAGTAGAGGTACAAGAAGGTTTTGGAGGGCAGAGAAAATGCATTCCAATGGGAGATTTCTCTTCAGCTTATAAAAAAAAAGGAAGTTAAGCCTGTATAAACACCTTTCTGTGAAGAAAACATGAAATACTACAGGATTCTTTAATCTCCCAAAGAAACATACAGCAAGAACCAGTAGCTGGGAGCTAAAGCAAGGCAATTTCAAATTAGAAATAAAACACTTGCTGTTGCTTTTTTCTTTCTGTTTCACAGAGATGGTAATTAAACTTTGAGGCAGGCTACGTTGCAGTAGAAAATGGTAGACCTCATCTCTGGAGACTTTCAAATACAGTCTATATACTTTCTGAAAGTCATTTTTTGCCTGAACACAAATAATGGGGGGCTCAATATCAGAGGTAATTGGATGGAATATAAGTATCTGAAACAAAAACTCGGTGTAGATGAACTAATCTCTTCTTTTGGCCTTAAATGTATGAAAATATAGATTACATTACTGCAATGTGTTTGTTTCCTACACCTAATTGGTTTTCTTTCCAGGCTCAAAAATCTTTAGTCACTTGCATCTTGCATCACTAACCTTTAAGAATTCAAAACAATGCTCTTTACTGCTTGCTGAATTGTCACATACTGTATGTCTCTAAATCCATCTGAATGTGCAATTTCCAACTCCTGATTAGCACCAGGAGCCCAGTCAAGGATGACAGAACAGCATCCAATTCTGTTGATCTCCACTACAATTACAACAGTCAAAAGCTGCATAAGGACCGTCCCAGAGCTTAAGTCTTTTGAGGAAAAAACTACTTGAAAACATGTTATATCACTGGGGTTATTGATAGGAATAGGGTGATTGACAGGAAATTTTAAAAACCCCAAACCTTTCCAGGATGAATTACAGCACAAATGTGTAACCCACAGAGAATGGGCTGACTTCAGTGTCAATCTCTGTGGACAAATTCCCCACAAGTCACTGGGTGGAAAGTGCCATCAGACATTTACAACAGTTCCAATCCCAGTGCAAGATGCTTTCTTGATTCCAAGGACACAGTGCATACATTGATTTAAATTTTCTCTATCCTCCCCGGGCAAGTCAGAAATTGCACAGAGTTGGATGTGTGACAGTGAGAGTGTTCAGACAAATTGGTGGGGTGGGGTTAAGCCATACACTGTCTATGTCCTAAATACCCTACCAAGGAACTCAGAGGATTATTTTCTGTCAGCTACTGTTGCAGTGCTGATTTAATACAAAAAATGTGTGCACCTACTCTGCCCTAATCCCCATTCTTGCTTCTTATGCCTTGCTGAATTTTCCTCCATCAGCTCTTCCTACCAGAATGTGATTCCACTCTTTCAAACACTTTTTGGGTTGATTCACTTTGTCTCATTGAGACATTTATCTTATATTATCTTCATTTATCATTTATCTTCTTCCTATTTCTGATTGTCACTGATGTCCTTTCTCCTACAGGATATATTCATCTATTCATATATTCACTATTTTTCCAGGTTTTATTTATATCAGGTCGGTAGAAAAATATAATAAATTACTGTGACTGTGGAGTGCTCACAGGAATAAATTGTCAAAGACCTTTAAGAAAATTATACCGTCTTCTAAGCCAGGGTCTTTGTAAACAAAGGCATTATACCAGAATAAAAGTTTCCTGTCTAAGCTCTGATGACAGGTATTGGGGATGCCATGCTTTGGTTACTCCAAACTTGAGCATGGATAAATCATTGACAATAGGCTTTTCCCAAATCCTGACTGTCTGTAAAGAAGAAGCTCTCACTGTCAGTGTTGCTATCAGCCCTCACTCCATGCACTCATTGCTCCTGATCCAGATTTTGTCTCAGTCAGGACAAAGTGAAGATGAGGGAACTCCCACAGAAATGCCAGCAGTGCTTTACTTCCCCCAAAACACTTCCCCTTGAAAAGTAGAGCTGTAAAAAGAAAAAAAAAAATCAATCAATCAGTTCTGACTAATCTGAACCTTCAATCCCAAAGCAATCCCTTTTGTGGGTGTGACCTGCCAGCTGCTGGGACTCCTGGAGTCCAGAGCAGGTGTCCTCAGGTCCCAGTTTTCTTACATGTTTGAATTTGGCGCTAGATGGTTCACCTGAGAGTGCAATTGTAAATTTTTTTTTTTTTAACTCTTCATTAATTTGAATGCTAACTCACACATTTCGTTGTAATTTGAGTGCATTATCTCTTTTTACCACCACATGCTATTGTATAGGTGCTTCTTGGGTATGAAATTGTCCCTATTAGCATTTCTGTCATGCAGAACAAGCATTCTGTCAGTGTTGGCAGCTCTTTTTTACTACAGGTCTCAAATGTGAATTGAATTTTATATAAATTTCATGCTGTGATTTAAATTATCTCCCTTGAAGAATGACTACCTGTAACGCTTCTTTTAGTGGAGAGTCCTCAAAGAATCCCAACTATGGGACTCAGTAGAGGAGTTAGAAATGAAGAAGCAGGTTTTAGGTGAAAGAACATTTTATCCAAAGCATTTGTCACAGTAATTTCAGCGGTTTCTATCATAAGGAGGAAGGATAGCTATGATTTTTTTCATGTTCCAGGTATTTCTGATGTTCTACATTTCCAAATATCAGTTCCCAGGTGTGAAACTTGGCACTAAGTTGTTAAATCCTTCTGCTTCTGAAAGCTGCTTCAAAATATCCCTCACATGTAAGGAAGGATAATTTTGGAAATCCAATCAGCAACACATATGGTGTGTTGACTGTATTTTTTATATCTCATCTGCCTGTAGAAGACATGGGAGAAGCCCAGGAGACTCTTACATGGATTTTTAGTGCTGCCCAGGATTTCCCCCACAGAGCACCACAGACACCCTTTAATAGTTTTGTTCCCTGAAATCCCTCTTTTCAAAATTAACAAAGGCCAATAACTTTTGTTTCCTCCTTCCTGCAGAGGAGGGAAAGTGAAAAAGCAGTTGCAGGTGTGTGCACTATGAAATGATACAATAGGAGCATTTTGTAAAACATTTTTTAAAAAGCTTTTATCATGTTAACCAGTACAGCATCCAGCACAGAGTCACAATCATGTTCCCTGTTAAAGAGAATTAACTTAATTCATTTTCATGTTGTGACCTGCAACAGTTTAATTTACCTGAGAGCATTCTTCCTGTCAATACAGGCTGGATGGAAACATGATAACTTCAGGTTATGTTAAGTGTCTCATTTGTGATGCAGTTTACCTCTGCAATGACTGCACTATTCAAATTAATTAATACAAGATCATTATCTTTAGATGGTAGGCAGATGTTGAGGTTATGGTGTTTGTGAACCCTAAGCCTGTCTTTTTTTCTGTACAGATAACCAGCAGTTGCTATATAAATTGGAGAGCCAAGGTCTAGGCCTTCTGGCAGTCAATTGGTTTTGTAATTATCTTAGTAATAGTTCTCAATTATTATTCAGTAAAGGTCGTCTTTCCTCTGCTAATGGGTCATGGCACCCCCTAGGGATCCAGAGATGGGCCAGTTCTCCTTTTTATCATGTAAATAACTTGCCATCTGTGTGCCACTCAGGTTCATCTAAGGCAGTTCTGAAAACATTGATTATTAATATCAAAGCTGCAGATTCTGACAGGATTGTAGAATTGTTTTTAAGTATTTTTCAAGGTGGGCTGTGTTTCCTAGCATTTTCAAGACTCAACGCTGTGGACAGCTTAGTGGCAATTCTCTTCAAGAAATACAGTGATTAAAAATACAATATTTTATTTTAACTAGTGGCATTTTTAGTTAACAAACCCTGATAACCCTTTTTCCACCCCATGGCTGCCTTCATTTGTGTCCCATTGTATTTATTTCTGCCATGTGATTGCCTGGGGGAAGTGTAATAACCATAGTTATTACACTTGCACAAAACTTCTTTATTCCCTTCTCTAGATCATATTTACATTTCAGGCTGTGCTGAAAGTGAATAAAATGAAAAAGTTAACAAAACTGATAAAGTCATCATTTGTTTCTACTCTATTGTAATAGCCATGCTGTAATTGGTGCTGTTTCATATAAAATTACCATATAAATTGTGCCAACCAAAGCTGCAACAGAAAGAGCAACAGTATTTACAATAAATGGCAAATCCCTATTAATTATTGATAGCCTAATAAACAAGGCATTATAATTCAGTCTTATTATTCATTATTATTAATAACTCTTATTTACTATTCATTGCATAAGGACCAATTATGATTAACTGTTCTAAAAATGAATGGTCCACGTGCATGTTTCTATTTTCAGGGATTTTTCCATTGAAGGAAAGGCTTTCCATATTAAAATCCTCTGTCCAACAGGACAGAACATGACTGTACCTAAGCAGCTTACAGACACCAGTGTCCTGATCCTGGTGGCTCTGAAAAGCTGCTATGAGCTCTGTCAGAGGCAGTTAATGATTTTGTTTCTTTGGAGATCATTACTTGCCCCAGAGGTGGTTGACTTATGACCTGGGATGTTCTTGGCCTTCTTGGCCACCTGGGCACACAGCACTTTACTTTTAATAGTAATGAAGCTTTGCTTTACTGCTTTGCAATGTCAGGGACCTCCTTTTAAAATAAACTCTGCCGAAAATTCATTGAGGCATCATCATAAATCTTGGTGGTTTCAAAGGTTAATTTTGCTGGGGAATGAGGCTGAATTCCAGGCATTACAATGACAAAGTGTCCTTGTGTGGGTCTGCAGAGTGACCATTGGGTGTCATGTGAATGGAGATGGCTTCTCCAAAAACAATCACTTTATTGAGCCTTTGGCCTCATAATAGTTTTTATATAGATGCAACCAGCCCAGTCTTTCTAGACTGCATTGCCAGAGTCAAGACTTTGACCCTCTGGTGTTGGTAGTGCCACTGCTGGCTCTAGGAAGGACAGGACTACAATTATTGACAGCCAACACTTCTCCCTTTTCCTACGAGGCTTTTGATATTCTGACCTTTCTTCCAAGAATAACTCAACTGCTAATTGTCACTAAGAAATAGCACTAGAGAATACTGATTTCTTAGAATGAAGACCAGGTGCTTTCCATTTTTTTGTTTCAGTTTTTATGCTTCTGACCAGACTTTGGCTGATATTTTGCTTTGTCACTCATTTCAGGTTTTTCCTACACAGGTAACTCCACCGTATCTCCTGTTAGATGTTAAATGCTGCAAATTCCATCTGTTATGATGTGCATTGAGAAAAGAAGTCACTGCCCACCAGTGCTCCTGGTAGTGTGCCCTGAGTGTGCCACACATGGAAGTTTTCACAGGAGCTGGAGGATGATCACTGCATGCCAAGGTGAGGCCTTCCTTCAATCTGACTGGATTTTACATGGATTTATCAGTGGGTATTTGAAGTATGCTGACTGCAGGCAACATTCTTGAGTTACCAGAGTTTCTTGGTGCAGAGGAGTTTCTGGGTATGCAGTTTTTGCTTGACAAGGGTTCTACATTGTCTTTGCCCAACTGCCCACTGCAGAATTTAAAATATCTGTAAAATGCTCTGTATTTTTCCATGATGTGCCAGTTCTCACCAGCTGTGATTCTCCAATACAGTGATGCACTATAAGGCAGCCAACTGACTTGTAAAAGGATACGAGTTTGTGTGCCAAGGAGAATTTAGCATAATGTTTCAACTGCAAATATAAACCACTATTTCAAAGAAGGAAGAGAAGAAATTCAAAATGTATATAAATGTGATATGTATAAATATTTTTTATTTTGCTTCAAATAATGTCTTACTCTGCTGTGTGTACAGCATCTAAGGCACACTGAACATTTTTAGCACATAAGAAATAATTCACTTAGTTTATGGACACAAAGCAGTGCATAAACCACGTAGTTCAATAAATGCTTTGTTTCCAATTCTTATGTGCATTACTCTGTGACATATCTGGAATTATTCCAGAAATAAAGCAAGTCCTGCCAGCAGAATGAAGTTACAACAGAAGCCTTGGGTAACTGGTGGCAGCTCTACCAGGACTGATGCTGCAGTGCAGGAGGAGTGTGGTTTAACACCACGCCTGTGCCTCTTGTTCACACCTCTCCTCAAGCTGTGCAAGGCCATACCAAAGTGTCACTGCTTAACCCCTGCTCCCAGGGGAGGTGTCTCACAGGCTTGGCTGCACAAGTCACACCTTCACACTGAGGTGTTGACACATCTTAAATAATAGCAGTTTGCTCTCTCTTTAACTGGTCAGTGGCCCTTTGCGTGGCATCCTTAGGCAGCTCTCCCAGCTCCTCATGAGGTAATTAAATATTGATCTTGCCCCTTTTACAGATGGAAATACTTAAGCTGTGTTTCCAGAAAGGATCACTTTTTCATGGTGTCATGGTTCAACCCCAGCCAGTAACTCAGTTTCACAGATCTGCTGCTCCCTGCTCCCCAGCGGGACTGAGAGAGTCAGAAAAGTAACAGGGAGCAAACACGTAGGTTGAGATAAAGACAGTTTAGTAGGGAAAATAATAACACACAGTGCAAAGCAAAACATGGAATTCATTCCCCCTTCCCATGTCCAGGCAGGTGTTCAGCCTTCCCCAGGAAATCCAGGCTCCATCACCCCTGGGGGTGGCTTGGGGACACAAACCATCACTCTGGATGTGCTCCCTTGCTGCTTCTCCCCCAGCTGAGCACAACACCATAGGGTATGGGACACCCCTAGGGCAACTGGGGTCAGCTGTCCCAGCTGTGTCCTCTCCCAAATCCTTGTGCCCCCCAGTCCCCTGGCTCCTGGAGGGGATGAGGAGCTGAAAAGGCCCTGACAGCATCAGTGCTGCTCAGCCAGAACTAAAACATCCCTGTGCTATCAACACTTTCCAGCAGGAATACAAAACACAGCTCCATCTTTGCTCTGTGAGGAAAATTAGTTTTGTCCCAGGCAAAAGCAGTACACAGTCTGTTGCTCCAGTTGATATAATTTTGTAATTAAGGTATAATTAAGGTATCATCAGTGGAAATACTAGGTAGGAATGAAATGTGACCATCTACTGTTTTTGAAAATGTTCTATGAACCCCATTATGGCATTGTAAAATAATTCTCTAAATGTCAGTGATGTGAGGAAGACAAAAAAGAAGTGTCTGATATTAGACATTCTTTTATTGTGCAGCCTAACTGAGAGCAATATTGTGTTTAAGAATAAGCAGGGAAGTAAAAGGTGAGGGATTTTGATCACAGAGAAATCAGTTTTACCATGTGCTGTAAATATTACTGAGGCAGCAGCATGCCTACTTTTCAGAAGCCAGAAAATGAGCAAAACAAAGGGAGGAATATCATGAATCATAATTTGCTGCAAATGCAAACTATTCCATATGTTTAGTATCTCCTTTTAAATTTTTTTCTTTGTTTTGTTTTGTTTTTGGGTAAGGTAATATACATATTTTGATCACTTTGCTGGAACCTCAAAACATGGGAATACAGCACCAATGAGACTTGAAAGCTCCATCAAACACCTGCTGAAAAGTGTCTGTTGCTGGTACAACTGCAAGAGCTTTTGCTGTTTTTTTCAACATTTGCAGTGTTTCCCACCTAGTGCAGGAATGGTGGCTGCTTGCATAAACATATATTTAAGCCTTAAAAGAGCCAACTTTGGAGTTAGTCCAACTGTTGGTGTTTATAGAGTGTGTCAAGAGAGAGGCTGCCTGCTCCTCAGCCCACCGTGGCAAATCTGCCTCTGAATCCAGCGAGGCAAGAGTTAACCTCTCCCTGCCCTCGCAGCTCAAATTCAGCTCCGTATTTATGGCACTCCTGCACCATCCTCCACATTGCCTTTGTGTATGGTATAATTATCAGATTCATTATAACAACTCTTGCATTTAAGTGTTGTACTTACCTGAGGGCAACCTGGGAGATTTTATATTTGCGAGCCCCATTTTATCCTTCCGTAATAAAACTCCACACTGAACATAGGGTGGCACCAGGCAAGCATCAAAATGTCTAATATTTGGTAGATAAAGGATCAAGACTATGATATTTCTCTTGCAGAGAAATGAAGACTGGTAGATTGAAGGCAACTAAATTAATTGAGCCCAATGCATAATTATTTGGTGATTTAATGACTAGATATTCAATGAATATTTGCTTATTTATCAGGTTAAACAATAATTAAATTAGTCTTCATAACAGGGGAATGAGACAAAGGTTTTTTTCTTTAATTTTACATTTCCACTTAAGGTTTTCATAAAAGAATATTTTGATAACCTGGAAAGGCAGAACTGTGAAATCTGTGGGAAAATAGCAGCACCAAGGAAGTTATATCTTAGTTTTTTACCACAGAGATACATTCAATAACCAGGTCAGCTTTCCTAGGAGAAAAGAAAGCAAATAAACCTAGCTTCCCACCCGAACTTAATTTGATGCAGATGAATGAAACATCAGCAGGCTTTTGTCCCTAAGTGAAAAGGGGAACAATGAAAGTTCTTTTTGTTGAGAGATAATTTCTTGCTATTTTAAACTTCTAAGATTTGAAGCCTGCCTGAAAAAAATTGGAACTCAAATATAGGTCTTTGTTTTTAAAATTTTGTTTTTCATTTATATGAACACAAGAAGCTTGGGAGAATCTCATTTTACTGCTTTTGTGATTATAGAGAAGAAAAATCTGTAACTCTATGTGCTGTATTCCTGTGCCATACATTAGATTAATAGCAGCAGAAGGTCATTATCCAGGCTGAATTTTAACCCATTCTCAGTGCAGTCCTTTGGACCTATCTCACTGGGGACACTGCTATAATGTATTTGAATCTGAACCTGTGGTTTTAATGATCTTGTCTTCTCAAACCATGGGCTGTAGAGTGCTGAATATCAAACACTGTTCAGTACACCCTGATGGGAAATATTTCCCTCTCTGGTAGCTGTGCCACATAAGTGTTCAAAAAATCTCATGGATGAGGTGCTTAGGTGAATGGCTTAGTGGTGGACCTGCTCCTGTAAGGTTGATAACTGAACTTGATGACCTTAGAGGTCCTTTCCAAGCTTAAAGATTCAATGATTCTTACCTGGAACCTGCACATGCCCTTTCCCAGGAAACTGAATACAAAACTTGTGCTTTTCCATCCCCTGTGTGCCTGTGTCTCCCCTTCTCCCCCTCTTTTCTGCAGAAGTGGCTTTCCCTGGGTGAGCTGTCAAGGAGAACGTGGTTCCCAGTGCTGCTGCCCCGTGGATGGCTCCTCTGCTCTCACCTCAGAGCAAGGGCAGCCCTGTGAGTCCCACGTTTTGGGGGGAAACAGAGAAAGTGGCACTGGAGGCAGGTGAGGTCTGAAGTGAGGAACTGCAATGGGAAGAGCTCTGCTAGTGAAGGGGGCAGAAGCTGGAGGGAATGGGAAAGCACAGAGGGGTTATTTTATTCTGAAAGCCCAGTTATTGCACATGCAGAAGGTGCAGTTAGCATCACGACACTTGGATGTGCTTTTGGTATATTTGCTAATATTCATGGTAGGAAAGAATCAAAGTGATCCCTGTTCAATGCTGGAAGTTCCTCCAGCAGCCAGTGCAAGGGACTGAGGATGGAAACAGCAAAAAGCCTGAAAATGTTGCTCTAACCCTGTAATGAGCTCATGCACTGCCCCAGGCCCTTCCAGGGATGCAGGTACACCCAGCCTGGGCACATTGGATGCCATGGCTGGCTGCACCCTCTGTGGGAGCTTCATAACCCTCACCAATGGCCTGGGGGATTCCCTTAACCAAGGGGGTGAGTGATAGCAGAGCTAATGTACACTCTCCAACACTCTGTGCTATATTTTGGGGGTTTTAGTGGTGTAGCCAAAGTGTAAAAATGGATGCAGGGCTTTTAAAACTTCCCAATAAAGAGAAAACATTGTTTGAAGCCATGGAAGCTGCATATCCACTGGCACAGCAACTAATGCAGTTTGCTTCTCCAGTAGTGCCCTGAAGTACCTTTAGATATTCATATATAAAATGTAAGTACATAACCTGCTGTAAAAAGCTACAGCAGTGCCCTTGGCAAGCTTCCCTGGCCTGTGGAGGGTAATTACATGTGGAACACAAACAGCTCCAGGATTTACCTCATTAGATGTCCAGCTTTTTCTCATACAAATGCTGTGAGATCTATGCATGCTAATAAACTCTTATTATTATTTATTGTATCTTGATAGAGAATTTTGACTTTGTATCCTAATTGGAGCTCACTTGGCAAAAAGAAAAAAGAAAAAAAAAAGGAGAAGATACTTTTCACACCAATTCCAACCAGGATTTAGATCCGTACACAGCCCTGCCAGGCTGCAATTCCAGACTGCTGTTGGAGGTGAGTAAACCAGAAGGATCAGCTTGTTCTGGATGGAAATGTGTCTGCAGCAAAGGCCAGCTTGGAAATACAGCTTTGTGTTCCAGCCAAAAATCAGGCAGAAATGGTCACAGCTGAAATGTTACATCAGGCCCTGGTAACTGCTCATAGAAAATCACACAGCTGCTTAGGAAGGCATGACTTACAATCTATTCTTTTCAGGGAAAATTGTGAATGTTCCTGTGTCATTCTCATGAATGCCATGGTTCCCCCAAGTACCATATATAAAGAAAAAAAAAAATCTGCATTTTTAAGAGGCTTTCACAACATTTTGAGATAATTTTGTGATTGGGGGTTTTTAGGCATTAACCTATGCTTTTAGTGGAATTATGAGATTTATGCTGTTAGATTTTTGTCTGTCCACATCAAATGAACTTTATCATGGCTAATACTAGGCTAGTCAGAAATGTTTATTAGAAAAGGCTTATGCTAGAATTATAAGTTCACATTTTTTTTCTGGAAATATAGAAGTTCTAGTAAAAACTTTAAACCACCTATATTGCTGCTGTCCAATAGGAGTTTACTAGGGAGTTTATAAGAGGAGATTATTGAGAAGACAAAAAATAGATCCAATAAAGAATCAACTTAGGTGTGGAGGAATGAGATTCAAGTATCTTTTCTGCAGTTTCTATCATTCTGAGTTTTGGCACACATGCAGAGAAAGAAGATATAATTATAAATTACAAAAAATACTGGATAAGAAAATGAGCAATTTGGTACAGACTTACTGTTTAAAAATTGAGGTGAAATATTTGTAGTTAAACATTTATATGAATGAAAGCTGTGTGTATATCTCTGTATGAATGATGGTGACCCTGATTTAGTTCATTAAAAAAAAAAAAACCAAAAAAAAAAAAAAAAAAAAAAAAAAAAAAAAAAAAAAAAA
>WEIU01014239.1:265178-277596 GCA_013389925.1 Aegithalos caudatus
AAAACCAAAAAAAAACAAAAAACCCCAAGGAACATTTAAATATGTAAATCACAGATGAGCTAAATTTAGGGAGGGTTATCAAAAATGTCTGTTATCTTTGAACATGAACATATGCTCACTATGTTAATTCTTTAGGATCCTTAGATCACATGCTGGCACATTTCAGTGTTTTGCATTGCTTTAAATGTTGACTTCAGATTTCATCATTTTCTTTATTTTGCATGGGATTTTTTGTTACAGTCACTAAATGCCAAATTAAGAAGGATCATCTGAAGGGAGAAATTTTCCTGTGTTCCTCTGTTAGCCTTAAGAAATTGCTTCTTAATGGACACTGCACTGAAGACAGTCCAGAAGAATATGAGACCAGAACTTGACCACTCCATAATTCATAAGTAAATTTAATGTATTACAAAGTATAAACTTTATTTAAAATTTCCTTAAAATGTATGCCTTTTAAATTGCTAAGATCAGAGAGCCACAGATTTTTAATAGGCTGGTGGATCAAGGTTGCTGGTGTCTGTATGTAATTGAAGTTTTGTTTTAAGAGATGATATTTGTCACAAAAGAAAACCATTATTTCAGTTACAGAAACAAATTCATCAGTTCCTGATTGTCCAAGAAAATTTCCTGCAGGTTTCTTCCTGAAAACTTACAAAAACAGACTTTTTGATACAAAATGGGGGGATGAAATTTGACTGTTTTGTAAATCTCATTACCATTTTGGGTTTTTTTTCTTTAATATGGAGATGATAGCAGTTTATATTTTCATTTCAAACATGATCCACAAAACATTTTCCTACTAGTTTAAGCTCTTGCATCTCTGTCTTTTGTGCCCCACAAGAGCTCTTTTGTTAAGGTGTAAATAGGTTCCTAAAATAATGAAAATGCCATTATCACCCTTTTATTCATTTAGGTGTCTGAGAAGGAAATGCGAAGGCATTTAGCTAAAAGCATACTTTTACTACAAAGAGATAGCATTAACACAAGGATCTCTGCCGACCATTAGTCTGGTTGTTCTCTAATGTGCTCTCCCTTGAATTTTGTTTACCAGAATACAGTGTGAGAAAAATGGCAGGCACATCTGTGGGGAGACCCTGGAAGTTTTCACTCATTGCTCACCTGTCTCTCTGGGCTCATCCATGGGGTGAGTATTCCTTACATCCTTATCTCCAAGCTGAGGAACAGCCCAATCTCTGTCCTGTATGGCTGAATCCCAGCAGAAAGAACAGGTCACTTATTATTAAGTGATATTATAAAACTGCTGCCTTGTGTTTGAAGAATAAAAACCACAGGAGGTTCTAAATGTTGTAGGGTGAGTCCCCAAATTCTTTATTTATTAACAGAGGAGACAGCTGGGGTTGTTTTGCCTTGTCCACTCTCTGTTCCCACATGGCTCTTGGAATGTTCCACAGTATCTCCAAAGAGACATTGAGGGAACTGGTAAAAAACCTGGAAAAACGTTGTGAAAAGATACCAAAATATTTCACTCAGGAAAAAAAAAGTTCTGTTTTTTTTTTTTATTATTTTTCAGATGATGGTATTTTGACTTTTTGGAAGAAAAGGTCTAAAATATTTGCTCTTTGAATGAAATCACTAATAGGGATTTTATGTGAGTGAGTATCCATTGCTTCCCTAGGTAAACTGTCCTGCTGGCTACCTATCTGTGATATACTCCTCTGAATTTGAATTTGTTAGCATTAGCTTCTAGCCATTGCATGAAATTAAACTATATCCTACCCTTTATATCGACCATAAAAATGAACATTAGTCTGAAAATTTTCCAAGAGGAGCTTGCAAAAATGAGCCAGGCTACTGGTTATTGTGGCAGTGCTTCAAATCTTAGACACTTACAAGTAATTTTGATATCTTGATATCAATTTTGCTATCAGGAGTTATGTTGAAGCATGGCCTCGTAGGGCAGTCCTGCTACCAACCCATGTGTAAACAAAATAAAACAAATAAGCCTCAGCATCTCCAATTTAAAAAAAAACCTCAACTCTGTTGTTCTGTTGTCCTTTAAAACAATTTGGCAAAGCCTCTCTAGCACGGGGTTGGGTTTTATCAGTTTACTAAGAGCCAATCAATGTTCTTTGACTCAGGTTGTACTCTAATCTTGGGTGCTTTAAGGATGTAAAGAGAGCTGAGGGAGACTTGTGGGAAATGACTTGGCATTTTTCCATTACTGCTAATAGGATTAGCAAAGTGATGAATTGTCACCGGAGGTTTTGATATCTCCTAATAAAGAAGACAATCTGCATGCAATACTTGCAAACCAGCTGTTGCTATTTATGGGGTAAATCTGTTTGGCTGGCAGAGCTGTTTGATTTCCAGCACTCAGCACCTCCAGAGCCCTTTGCACAGGCTGACCCATCCAGGTTTGTCACCCCTCCTGCATCCAGCAGTGACAACAAAAATTATTGAAATCTCATTAAATTCTGGTTTTATGAGGAGCTTTAAAAGCTTTGGACATGCAGCCCCACTATTTAGCTAATCAGTGAAGTGTTACATCATGAGTAAGCTCTTTGCAAGGAAGCTGCAGGAGACACGAGGTTGGGATGGATGTCCACATTTAATAAAAAGGAAGAATACAAAGCAGGAAGAAGGATTGTCACAGGTTTCTTAGTCTCAAATGCTTTTTAAACTGATCAAGCTGTTTGGGTAAGTGACACCTGTCCAGGGGATTGTCCCCAAGCTGAGGGTCAGTCTGTGATCAGAGGGTTCAGTTGTGTTATTTTATTGTCTCTGTTTACAGCTGGTACAATTTTGCCCCTGGTTTACTCATAACACTTAACTGATTAGCTAAATTATGTGACTGCATGTCCAAAGCTTTTAAAGTTTCTCACAAAACAAGAATTTAATGAGATTGCAATAATTTTTGTTGTCATATTTTGTTCACTGATAAAAGATATGATGAGAAGGAGGAGATTTAGACGTTTTTACTGTCTATGAGAAAGAGGTAAGCTAATGTACGTGTACTTGGACATAGCCTTTTGAATTACATCTTTCTTGATTAAAATAACAAAATCTAGCATATTAAATCCCTGACATTTATGAAAATAAGCATAGTATATTGAATTTTCTTGACCCAATGCCACTTTGGAACATGTTTCAAAATTTTCAAAGCATTTAATTAGAAAATTTCTTTAAGACATTCCAAATTTTATTTTAATTTTAAGGTCACTTGGTAATAGTGTCTGCAGAGAAAGGTATTCCTATGAAATTAATTATTTTGAGGTTTTTATAATAAAGATAGGTTATTTCATATATTGCCTCACAGCAGTGTGAGACTGGAAAATTTTCTTCCATTTGTTCCTTATTTTTAAAAAGTGATGTGAATGTGGTGATGTTAACTCAGAGGATTACTTCTAATAACAGAGTACATTATTATTCAGTGAAAATGCCAAGAAAATAGGTTTTCTCACAAAAACCAAAACTAAACAGTAAACAATGGACTTTTAAATCAGTTGTCTGTGCACAATCAGCTGGTTTTGGTGTTTAAATTGCACTGACAGTCCTTGTCCAAATAACAAATGGTGAATGTTTAGACATAACCCAACCTATTGAAATAAATTGGAAGTACTCAATAAAGACAGACAGAAGAGCTGACATTTTACCTTACTAACACTCCCTTAACACCAGGGAGTGTGTCCTGATATGAATCAATCCTTTGATAAAGATAGAACACAAAAAATGGAGAAAGCAGCTCAAATTAACAGAATAATTTAAAGACATTTACAGCCCATTTTTACTGCCACATTGTGCCAGAAGAGCAAAGCAGAAGTGATATATAGATCATTGATTTTTATCCCTTTCAGAGCAGCCCTTCTTAGTATTTTTAATGAAACATTAAATGATTGTAATGTAAACTGTAACAGAATGGCACAGTTTTATACTTTCTTAATTGGATGCTAATATCCATGTCAGTATTTGCATGAAAAATGGTGTACTAAGCCAAAATATCAAGGTTTTTAAAACTCATAATCATTCTTCTGCCGATACCATCTGTCAGCTTAATCTTCACCTCCCAGAATTCAACGAAGAGGGTGCCCTCAGGGGAAGGAAAAGAAAAAAAAATACAGTTATGATAGTACAGTAAAGTGGGTTTAAACCACGGGCCTGAAATCCTATTTGATTATATAGGCCTTATGAGTTATTAATTGTCAAATTTGGAAAATAATTAATTGCTGTTGGGACACTGTCAGTCATCCTCCCTGAAGGAGCTGGAGGAGAAGGGATGGAGAAGGGATGGAGTTGTACATTTAACTGTCTCCCCACATCTCATGTGAATTTTCTGAATTATTTATCCTATGTTTGCTTATCTGTGATTCCAGAATGACTTGAAGTGATCCTACTGAGCAAATTTCCCAGAATCAGAGTCCTCAGATTGGCATTCTGGTAAGTTAATATCAAATTGTTTCAGAATACTTTAAAAAATGGGATCCATACTTTTCTTTTATCTTTCTTCCTCCCCACCCTTCATTCAATATGCAATTGCAGATTACCAGAGGGAGGGGAGTGTTTCATGTATTTCCTTGTAAGTTGTTTTAGAGCTCGAGTAGTTTATCCCACTTTGATTTATTAATACAAGACAGAATCTAAAGTACACACAGACACAACACATATTCATTTAGCAGTGACAGGTTAACCAGGCTTCCTAAAGAATATTAAACTCTGTTCAATCAATGTCATTCTCCAAGTCTTTGTTTGGTCCATTATGGGGAATCTGAATGAAAAATTAAACTCCCATATCAGATAATAATCAGTCATTCTGATGCAAGAGAATTTCCATAATTTATCTGCCAAGGTGAAATTCCACCCAGGGCAGAGGACCAGCCAGAGGGCAGGGGAACCACTTCAGCTGCCATGAGTCTATTGAAACCCCAAACAACACAAAGGCTCCAGGCTGCTCCTTCCAAAGAGACTTTTTAAACTGCAAGACATGGAATCACCTCCCTTCTGGAGAAGTTAATTGTGGTTACACCAAAGGCCAAATTAATTTCATCATCAGCTTACAAGTCAAAGTTAGGTCAATAAGGACCTACACATTACTCCAAATAATAAAATCCCTTTATTTGCCCTCCCTTTGAAGTATTTCTCTTGGGAAATTAATTGGAGAAGGGCAGAAAATAACACCACCTTCTATTTTATAAATTCTAAGTGTGTTTTCACATTCACAAGCCAGAGATTCTTGGCTTTTCACGTTGTTCTAAAAGAGATTTGAAACTTTGGGGGGTTTTTTTGTGAGCATGCTCATCTTACTTTTGGTTTTCACCTACATATTTCTCTAGAAGTCCACTTTAACTCAGAACCTGGCAAGTAATTTAGCACTTATTTATTGAAACATGTGCATGAGCCTTAAAACCACCAGACAGTTGCAGCACAAACATCTGTCTTTTCAAAAGATAACACCCTGTCAAAATGCCCCAGAGCAAAATCTCTTCCCTTGGTTTGAAGTAGAAGCAGCAAAAGCAGCTACAGTAGTTAGAGAGCAAGTATTTTTGGAAAGATGACAGCTGGGTTGTCAGACATTAATGCTGAATTACACAATGCTTGTATGCTACAGCAGAGATGTAATAAGCAATTATTCTTACATTATCATATATGGGGCTGCCAAAGTACTGTCTGAGAGGCAAGATAAAGGGTTGGAGGTCTGTACTGCTTCTATTGATGCTGGGGGGTTTCCATCAAATGATGTTGAGTCTATTTTCAGTCCTGTCATCTAAGGAAGTATCAGCTTAAACATCTGTCATGGCAAAAAGATATCAACGAATGGCATCTCCAAGGCAGACTTATCCTCAGCATGGGAAAAGCAGCAAGCTAGTTACTGTAACTGCTGCTGATCAGAATTTAGCTTCTTCATCAGCAGATTTAGTACAGAGAGTAAAATCATATTTACTTAATCTTCAGTGTTGGAAGCCTCAACAAATTTCATTGTGTTTCACATATGTCATTTTTACACAGCACTGTTAAAAAGATCACTGCAGTCTTCAAAGAAAGTAAGAGGTCTCTGGGTAGTATTTATTTAGATCTTTTCTCATCTGGAAAGAGAAAATAAAAGAACTCCAGTCAGGGAGAAGGATGAGCAAATATATTGAATAGCTCCTTTGTCAAAGAAAACAGACAAGCAAGCCTAGGGCTGAGTAGGGGTGATCTAGCACAGGTCTGTGCAATTATAAATAAAGAAATTAAGAGAAAGGAATTGCTCACTGTTTCTCAAAATAGAAGAACAAAAGGACAGCAAATGAGCTGTTTGGGATACAGTTTCCCAACAATCACAAGGTCATTTTTCAACATCCAACTGACCATAGATAAATGATCAATTTAGTGAAATTATTTGGTAAAACAACTAGTCAAATTCATGGCTATGAGCCAGAAATATGTTTGATGTTAAAACTCCAGCAGAATTTATGGAAGGAAAAAACTCATTGAGGACTTAGTAAATGTAATTTCTGCCTCACTTGCAGTCTTATCCTGGTAATTTTTGCCTAGGTATGCCCTGCTGGAGAGTGGCTAAATGGCCCAAACCAGACCTGACATGGATCTTCTCATGCTCTAAATCACAAGGTTGGAAATTTAATTCATTCCATTTGTCAGGAACCACTGTTGTCAGGTGACCCATGCAGATTTATTCTGAGGGCCTCTATATATTTGTGACTATCAGAAAAAAGGAAGGACTTTGGGAAAGCAAAGCATATAAACAGAATGAAAGATCAGTGTGTTTCCCCTTCCACTTGCAACACCCAAATGCCCAGCTATTTTGGGGAGGAATGACAGGCTTCAAGCACAATGACAACTAAGCAGAAGCATTACTTAGGCTGTCAACTGAACCAAATCTGGTTATGCCATCTGAAGTCAGTTCTAGGTGGTATTAATAGATAAATATTCAGTGAGTATGTCACTGAGAGTCACTAAATATTGTTTATCATGTTAAACATGATCTACTTCCCCTTTCATTTTGGAGAGACCAAAACCTGTGAGATTCTGCTCCACATTCACTCTTCCAAGCTGAGAGAGAACTCTGTGGCATGGGTGTCTGTCCAGCTGTGGAATTCTGATCACCTCTGTTCCAGCACAGCAGTTTTGCAGCTGGGCTCTGCCTTCATCCTTCCTCTGACCCACAGCTGGGCTGGGAGATGCCCAAGGACAGTCAGCAGTGCCAAACACACATTTAAGGGAGCCTCTAATGAATCCCCACTGAAATTTCACCAATTGTGTAAAGTACATGGATTAAATATTACATGCCACACAGGTGAATGTTTTCTGAGGTGTGTATTTATTAGTAAGAAAAACTGACTAGCAGGGTACCTGAATTTTATTCACAACATCTATTCATAGCACATAGACACATTCTACAATTGTAGTCACTATTAAGAAAAATCAACAAAAGGCTACAGCATTATCTGAGCTTCTCTAGCAATTTCCTCTCACACATTAAGCATGCCTTACTTTTCCTTTTGTTGTCCAATGAAGCATTATTTGTATAATGTTCCACTGTGCTTTAAATAGTTCTCCAGACCATTTCTCAGACGAATCAAAAATAAAGGTACCTGCTGTTGAACTACTGGTATTCCTTTGTTGCTTCAGATTCTCAGTTTCAGATGTACCAGGGTTAAAAAAAGTCCTCCCTACCTCTCACAAAGCCCTCCAGGGAGTCTCTGTCACTCACATTTAATCTTTCCCTGTCTCCCTGTATCTCGGGGTGTATTCTGAATAACAACAGTTTTGTCTATTTTATTTGCTCTTTCTGTTACACACACCCAGTTGAAGGAAAGTAATTGAAACTATGGCATCTCACCTTCTGTTCTGTGTAGTTTGAACAGAGGTGTGTCTAGAGATCAAATTTCTGCTTATCAACTGCATAAATGTGATCCAAAGCCTGGAGACACCAGTGAACTCTGCAGGAGTTCACTTGCTGAGCAGGTGTTCATGGCCCATCACAGGAAGAGAGATTTGGGGTAGAAATAGCTTTTCACCTCTAAAACTGAGTAGCTTTTTGCTGCAATTTGCACCTCTGGACCTTCCAGTAACTCCCAGGTTCCTCTGAATGAGTCTGGCAGCCCAGGCTGAACACAGCAGTGAGGAATCAAGCAGCTGTGTGTCTCCAGCTTGGGTTTTGCTGTAAAACACAAACTGGTGATGCTGCAGGAGCTCTGTGTCCTGCCTCACTTGAGCCACAGTGGCTGCATCTCTTCCCATGCCATGGGACACACTTCTGACTCACCATCAGAAAACTCTTCCCATTTTCTACACAACTGATCATTTGCTTTCAGCTATGCTTTTCTTTTTTTTTTTTTTTTTTTTTTTTTTTTTTTTTTTTTTTTTTTTTTTTTTTTTTTTTTTTTTTTTTTTTTCCAAATAGAAGCTTGGTAAGTTTTTTTTTTTTTTTTTATGGTAACTTCTAAAAATAAAAATAACCACCTGTGTTAAACAACCTCCTACAGGAATGGGCCAGTCAGAGCACATCAGACAAGACAGTCTTCTGTTGAGATAAACCACCCTATTTCCCAGAAATTGAAATGGAAACATCCACTTCCAAAAATCTCATGGAAAACATCCCTGCATCTGGAAACAGGTCTGAGCAGGATTCACTGAGCATCTAGGCTGCCTTCCACAAAGGGGGAATCTTTCAGCCCTGGAAAAGGCTTTGAAGCACTTGTGGCTCCCAGGCAGCTCCTTCCTCTCAGGGAGGAGTTTTCAAAAGGCTGTGGGCAGCCTGGATAGTTCTTTGTACATCTGCCCAAGCTCCCAGGGTTTTGGAGAGCACCTTGAAAATGTATTTTACTCCTTCCATACCTTCATGGACAAAAAATTTGGTTGCACTAAATTTATAGGACCAATTGTCTAATTTGAGGTATTTTTGTAAAACTGCTATGCTGGATGGAACAATTTTGAACCTTGAACATTGTCAGAGAATTTTATTCCCTAAATATCTCCAGTGCTGAGCTGCTCTTGTTTCTAATATTGTATGTTTACATCCTCTCCTTGCTTTTCTATTGACAGAGACATTTGAAACCTTAAAGCTGATTTCTTTTTAACCCAATAATTACATGTTAGGCTTCTGAAAGTCTCTTCTAGGGATTTATGCTTTAATTTCATTCTCGAAACCTCAGTCTTATTAAGAGACAGTGAGATTGGGATATTAAAAAATTAATTCTGTGATGATTTTTACTACCCTCATCTTCTTTCAGAACCTCACAAATTATCATTTTGTTATTATGGGCTGGTGGAAATCTATTCTTGGTGTGAATGATAAGACAGGTGTTTGTCATTTTGAAGACTCTTGTAAAGCAGTCCTTAGCAGCATAAATTAGGTGTTCTCTAATAATCTATGTGAAATGTTCAAGAATATTTTCCATGCAATTATGAAAATAGACTGGGAAAATTATCACACATCCTCAGGATTGGATTACATTTTTATATCCTATTTTAGAGCATTAATTTCTGGCTGTTTCTTGCAGGACCTAACCCCTGTTGCTGACTCTTTCCAGAGGCAGGGCTTTGGGCACAAATGGCACAGGTGAGTTGCAGTGCATCAGTGTCCCAAGCAGGTCTTTGGATGTTTTCCCCATGGCTTGGGATCACTTTGTGGTGGGAGGTTGGTGGCTCCAGAGGGAAAAGAAGGAATCACAGTGGAACACCAGGCAGGAAATGGGCACTTAAGGGATGGAGATGCTCTCATGCTCCACCTCTGACTGCTGCACTTTCTCTGCAGTACATTTCCTTCTGCTTTTGCCCAGCTCGTTGTGTGTTTTACTGTATTCAATGAAACAGGTTGGAGTGTTTTCCTCACAAAATCATAATGAAGCAGCCACACAACCTGGCTGTCAAATACGTTTTTAAAATTTCCCCTTGATTTAATCCCTCCTATTTTCGCAATGTTTCACAGTTCTTTGTATTCCCATTCTAAATATTTCCTATGCAAACAGGGCCTTAAAATATCTGCTGGCTGCTTTCCCTGCCTTATTTTTTAGCCAAGCTATCTCTAAACTACCTTAGATTTCTTTTTTTTATCTCATGTGAATGCTGGCAATTCTTTGGTTAGGTTTTTTTGTGGGGTGTATTAATGCTGTGCTTTGCCACTCCTCTTCCATCACCAGTGGACTTCTGGCTCTGAGATGTCCAAGGGCAGCTGCTGGATCACACCCTGAGGAATCCTACTGAGCTCCTGTTGTGGAAAGGCTGGCACAGACAGGAAGGAGAGCTGCTTTTAAGGTATGGTAAGATGAAAGAGAGTAGCAGCAGCTCTGTGAGAAGCTCCAGGGTTGCTCTTGCTCCCCTAGGATAGTTGACTGTACACATATTTTGTCTGGATGTCCATTTTTATTTTAGGAATTCCTTAGAATGGGTCTCTTTCTTATAAGAGATAACTTCTAATTAATGTTGGTCTTTGATCTCCAAATGGAGGTTCAGGCACAAGTACAATTTGAAATTATTTCTTAACAGCAGAAATTATAATAGTAGTTGTGTTGCCTTTTTAAAAGTAAGTTTTTCCTCTGGTAGTGAATGTCTGCAATTTGTGCTATTGTTCCTCAGACTAAGGTGTGGGGTTTTTAACAATGAAGAATTCTACTATTGAAGAATTATACTATCAAATAATTGGAGAGCTCTTTGGGTAAATAAACCTCCTTTAATCTCCTTAGCCTTTCACTTGGATCATTTATTCACTATAGATCTAATAATTGAGATGAAACCCATACAATGTTTTGTTCTTTTAACTTACAGTGTGGTCAACATAACACAGCTGTCCTTTTCCCTTCCTTCTCATTCATTTTGGGACATTTTGGTGGCCAAATGACAGTGCCACACCCCACTGTCCTAATGTCCCTATGGACAATGAGGAAATGACCTCCTTTCTATGTCCAGCTGTAAATTTTTAGAAGGTTTGGGAAGGCTTATCTTCTCAGGGGTGTTATGAATGTTCATTTCCATTAAAAATTTTTCAAACAAAATGAACACTAGTCACTTTTAAATATAAAAGTTTTGGGTTTAGCTTGTCTGTTGTTTTTTTTTTACTGCATAACTGCAGCTTGCCTAGACGTGTTTTCTGCCTGAGAATCTGGGTTAGTACGTGGTGTGAAATATTGCTACATGCATTTCAGAAAGCCAAAAGCCCAAATATTGTTGCTGTGTAGCAGAAGTGATGGGATTCTTGAGAATCTGAGTGGTGAGCAGTTACTCAGATTAATAAAAGGATGTCTGCAGTCCACTAAAGAGCACTGGCAATCACTCAGACACCTGAGCACTGCACAGGGAGGACATTCACAGCAGAAAACATTCAAATATATTGCTGAAAATACATAACATTTCTGTGAATAAATAAAGCTGAGAGTCATGCTCGGTGTATTCATGATCTAACAAACAAAGAAGATTAAATTTGAGTGGGAGATGCATGACTTGAGACCTAATCAGTGAAAACACACACAGCAAAATGAACAAGAAACTGACGAAATGTGTAAAAAGAGGGATTGGGGAGTGGATTTTGAGGTCTCAGCATGTTGCTGGGCTCTCTCTGGGCAGTATTGCACTCACTGCTCTGCCTCAGCAAAGGGGAATGGATGTCAAAGCCAGGCCTGGAGAAATCTTAGTTTGGGCTTTTGTAATCAGGATTTGTTCCAGGGACTGCAGAAGGGAGAAAAGGGTCCAAACCCACATTCCTCAATCAGCCCAGGTTCAATAAGTGGCCATTCTGCATTTGCAGTTCCCTATATCTCAATAGACAGTAGTTAATAGTTTTAATTATCTGCAACCAGCTAATTAAATCTGATGGACATCTTGATAGGAACAACTTGTCAGGGCAGGTAAATGCACAGGGCTTCATGAAGTTGACAGTGGCTCTCTAGGCAGCAACTGCTCCTGATGGAAGATCTCCAAACTGCTTAAGGTGTGTTTGAAATATTAAAATAGAAATGGCTGCTTTGTTTCCTGGCTGGCTCCAGCTTGGACATTAGGTCACATCAAAGTCAAAGTGTATTTTTAATGATCAGTGCTAGCTGTGGTGCTGAACCTTGAGGGGTGATGTGGGAAAAGGGAGATTAGGACTGAACTGGCTTCTCTTTAGGATGCTGAGAACAGAAAGGCAAGCAGAAGTACCAGAGAGTGACAATCATAATCTTGCATAGTTACTTCAGTGCATCTCTGTTAGAAACAGAAACAAATTTACTTCATTGACACTAAACAGGGTATCCAGCCTCCATGCCTGGATTATTATAAACAATAGTGATAAGAAATCTAATAATAAAAATATATATGTGTAAAAATTAATATTATTCACAATGTCTGGTTGGGCTTCAGACCATTATTGGCATTCTGAAGTGCCTCCAAGTTTGAGGTTATTGTCCTTAATTGACCATGATTGCTTTCATCCAGCAGCTTGGCAAATGACACAATGGTGAGTTTTGGATAATTAAATATATATATA
>WEIU01014239.1:278105-291534 GCA_013389925.1 Aegithalos caudatus
AAAAAAAAAAAAAAAAAAACAAACCCAAAGAACTGGAGGCCAGATCCACACCTGAGGATACCTGTCACAATTACAGGAGCATTAATGGAAGCAGAGCCATCCCTCACCCAGCTGAAGGCTCTGCTCAAGCATCCTTTCTGCTTTGACTTTAAACAATTTGTGTTTAAAGACAATAACATGAGGAAACTCTGCATTTCACCCTTGCAGAAGAGGTGACAGAAGCAAAGCTTCTATTTTTATGCATGAAAATAGAATTAAAGATCATATAAAATTAAAACTGGAGATGTAAATTCCTCAGGGTTTTTTATGAACATCAATGACACCAATGAAATCCCAGATTTTTAAGGTTATAATTTACCAGTGGCATGAAAAGAAAAAAATAGTATTTAGATCTTTGATATGCTTAATCATTTCAAGATTTCTGACTGCTGTGAGGATGTCGTGGAACATTAGAAAAAAACCAGCTCGATGCTCATGCATAATGTGTGAGAAGTTTTTGTTTGCTATAATTTCTACTCTTTCATGCTAATTGTCATCAGCAGAGGATGCAGGCAGTAGTTGTCTTGCTAAAGATAAATACAAATACAGCTACAGTATTTTTTGTTCAATTTATTCATTTATTTCACTCTGGCTGTATATACCATGTAAAATTTATCTCTAAAGAAAGATAAAGAGAATATTTCAGTGTGTGTGCACTGTAGAAATGAGAGATGTAGAATGTATGAGTGCCTTTTATTTTTATTGAGAGACAAAACATAAGAGTGATTGCCATCCCTTTCTGACACAGATTTTGGTTATGGCTTCATGCTCCAGATGTTTATGGAGGTGTGCAGAAATATATTCTCCAAAACACTCAGAAGCGGCTTGACTTAAATATTAATTATTTTACTATTTCAATTCATTATCGGTATTATCTATAAAAAAGAGTTCATCACAAATGCTTCATAATAAAACAGTTATGCCCATATATCGCTGGAAGTAATATTTTATGTAGATAAGTTCATCATGAGTTTAAACATTTGACTTCACCATCAAAACTACCCCATTGCAATGAATAATAGAGTTGCAAACACAATGGTTTGAGTTTGTTTGTTTGTTTGTTTTTTAACTTAAATGTTTGAGGTGCATTTAGGAACATATGAATAGTTAAATAATTTCTGAAGAAAAATATGTGTTTATCCATATTAAAACAATATATTTTCAAGAGGCTTCTCTTTTTCCTTCATACAGGATCAGAAACAGAAAGATTGCAGTTGTTACAAAGTAGTCAAGGAGAAAAAGGATGACTTGGGGGCATTTAAAGCAGGCAAGTGCTTTCATTTTCATTTTGATTTTGCTACCCTTCAAACTAAGGGTAAAAACTCACTGCTTTCTTTCCCTCAAGCATGAATCGCTGCAAGATTTTACAGAGAAGCCTGCAGTAGTGAATATGAGCAAGAAATAGAGACACAGAAATATTCGGCTTGAAAGCAGGCAATTAAACATTAACTTTTTAAATGGGGAGATGTGAGTTAGCAGAATCCTAAGCAGAAATTCAATATACCTTTGTATGAGGTCACACAACAAGATGTAACCTTTACAGTTCTCCAAGTGTTTAGAAAGCTGGATGCATAGTTCTAGAACAGACCTTGTCCTAGAGAAACTGCTGAGCACAGCTTTTATATTGTTGTATTAATGCAATTTATTTACTGTGAAATGTTCACATTATTGAATCCTATTTTTCTCCCAACTGGTCATACTGTAGAAAGCAAACCATCCAGTTTAAATAAGTAAAACAATACCACTGTGTTGGTAAGTCAGAAGATAACAATTCTGTGTAATGGAAGGAAAATGTAAAGGAAATGCAAATATGAATGCAATTTTTATTTCATGGATAAATGGAACTTACAAAAAGGTGTTGCAGTGTTTTTCCCCTCTTTTGTTCATCTCATCATTAGGTCACACACTAAGCCATCCTTCATTCACCATATTCCATATGTTAGTGCACTTGAAAAGGGTTTATGAACATTTCTCTTCTGATCTAGTAGCAGAGATTGAGGTATCGAGTTACCCAAGGTCTCCAAAAGTTATTTCACAGACACGTCCTCTGCTGAAGATTACTTGGTATAAAAACTGTTTGCCTGTGGGTCTCTTTCATGTGGGAGAGTATTATCTGTACAACATCCTTTTAGGCAGCTCCCAGCACCCCAAAAATAATCTACTTACTCATCTGTCCTCCCTCTACTTTTGCACTCACTAATTTAAGAACAAATGTATAAAGAGTCTTAAATTTCCAGTAAATATTCTTCTTGTCATATTTCTTTTAGTGGTCTAAAAGATGGGGAGTATTTTGCTCATGTTGTTTCTTTATTCCTTTTATTTTGTTGTGGTTTTTTGTGGTTTTTTTTTACAAACACAATGAAGTTTAGAAAGGTCTGGAGTTTTGAGAATCATAAGATTGCAAAGTTGAAGGTGGGTAGAGGAAGAACATAATTAGTGAGGGGCAGGATCTGAAGGCTCTGCTGGGCAGATTTCTGCACCACAATGCAATGCACAATGAGGAACTGAAAACCTGGGGTTAATGTTTTTCATATTAATCCTCTTTTAGTACTTTAAATATGTGCCTTGTCCTTGAAGAGAGGGGCCTGGGTACAGAACATTCCCCACCCCATCCATGGTCTGCAGATCTCAGGGATGTGGGAGACTCCCTTGGAGCAGCAGCTGCTTCCCTTGGTGCTCATCCAAGGCAACTGCAGCTGTGAAACTTTTGAGGATCACCTTTCACATTAAATCTGTTTTCTTCAGGAAATAAATTCTCACTTCAGCTTGGCCTGTGCTATATAAGTACACAAATCAAGAAGTGTTTCTGATTGAAAGGGCACATAGAGATTGCTCCAGGCTACTAATACCATCCTTGTGTGAAACAAAGAGAGATAACCAAGAGAGGGCTCAAATGTGATAATACACACAGAAAAAAAAGTGCTATTTTTTCCAAAACAGCACACCTTCATCACCACTAGCTCAGAGAAATAGGGCTTTCTTTACATTTTAGTGGCACTTACAATGATTCTTGCTAAAAGATGTAAAAGCAGGATTCAATACCTGTGTTAAAGCTACAGTAGTTGAAAAAGAGGTGAAGAAGAGCTCAAAGATCTGGTTGAGAATGGAAAAAATATTTTTATTTCAATACAAAATTACTGCTGCAATGGAAGAAGACATTTCAAACTATCTTCTAACCCAGGACTTTTAACCTCCTATCCTCAATATCTTTGAATCTGAATTTCATTTTCTCTTCTAGCTGATTCAGTTCCCCTCTAAAGGACAGAAAAACTTTCCATTAGTTTCAGTGTGGGCTAAGTGAGGTGTCATGGACAAGGTGAAACAGATAAATTAGCATTTACAGAATAAGATATGAGCATTCCTGAGTCACAAAGGGATGATATGGTACCCAATGGGAATGCTGAGCACCTGGAGAATGAATTTCATGAGGATGTGTCCTACCTCCCAGCTGGGATTGTCTCCTCTGAGGTCATCACTGTGTAAACACAGCCACAGCAGCCTTGCACAAACTACCCCAGAGCAAGAACAGTGATGAAATGACAGCACAGAAAGTGGGGTACCCGAGTGTGTGCTGGGTTCTGCACTGCAGAATGAAACCTGAAACATTTCAACGTCCTCTTGGCCTGGGAGGATATCTGCATATCTGAAAGGTTATTTTAAAAATCAGTTTGTCCTCTATATTCTATAAAGTTATTTCTTTAATTCAGCATGGTAGAGCCAACTATGTAATGAGGCAATTCTCCTTTCATACCTTTTAAATAATACTTTTCTAAGCTAAAGGTAAAAACGTCTTGATCTGCAGGAGATAAGGGTATCAGATTGTCTAATAATATGGATCATTTTTCTTGCCTGTCTGGAATTTGTATTGCAATGCTAGATCCTCCACAGAGCAAAGAAAATGACAGGGAAAGCATTGACAGCATTCTCCAGTGCCTGCTGAGGTCCTTAGCCTTTAAATATTTCAGGCAGCATCTCTGATTCAGAATGGAAATGGACAAATGAAAACATGAACTGAGCTCTTCAGGATGGGAGTTGCGGGAAGAGCTAGAGATGAGATTTATCAGGGTATGGAATAGGTTTCCAGTGGAAAGTTATGGCAAATTAGCCTGAATATAGTACTCAGATATATGGCAGGAAGCAATTCCAGAGAGTTATGGCAATAAGCAAAGTAGTCTCCAGGTCTTTTTCATCTGGACAGTTTGGGAATGAGTCTGTGATTGGTTTCCCTCATGGCACGGTCTGCAGCTGGTAAGCAAGGAGGAGAAAAAAGTCAATATTTTTTTTTTTTTAAAGTGTTCCCATTATTTTGCTCTCTGGCCAGTACTCATTACTGTATAAGTCAAGTTTCCCACTCACTCTATAGCACCCTGGAAACAATTTTGATTGTAGAAGCAACCAATAGCCTCTTGGAGGTGGTGATAGGAAATTAGGGCAGAATCAGGAGGAAAAGACCAAAACTGCTCATCTCATCACTCCCCCCCTTGCTATAAAAGCACTCAGCTCAAGAGAACATTCTTTTTCAGGCCATGTTCAATCTGCTGCAGTTTTAAAAGTCTCAATGATAGGGAATATTTTCTCACCACTTACTGGAAAGCTGGAGTGTGCCAGCTCCAACTAATAAATACCTGGTTTGATGGTGACATTTACAAGTCTCCTGCTCCACTGAGCTCAGTGCACAAGTTACCAGCTCACAACCCAAAGTCAGTTCCTTAATTATCTCATCCTTCCCCCAAAGATTTCTCAGAAATTCTTCTGATGATACCCCAGACAGATGGGGTACACCAATGAAGCAGGTTTTGCCTTCAATAAGGGTTTCTGGGTTCCTGAGGACACGTGACAGGGAGGAGAAGTGACTTAGCAGTTGTTTCAGTGCTTGTTCCTCAGAACCCCCACAAGAATTTCCTTAAAATGCATTTGCTTGAGGGATATTCAATTTTTTCATCATACATTCAACAGAAAGAAAGAAGCAAGATCTTCCCTCGAACAATGTTCTGTATTATTGAAGGCAGTTTGGGGAAAAGATCTTGTATCTAGGACAGAGTAGAATATAAATTAACATGGGAAGGACAAGAGGAAGCTTAACACAGTGTATGGAATCCAGGATTTTTTTCATAATTAATTATTGCTTCTTAAAGAGACACAGACTCTTTCTCCTTTTTCACAGATTTTTCCACTGAAAAATTTCTATTAGCAGTCACAAGTCAGGGGGGGAAGAGACCAGAAGATCCTATGGCTCTTTAATTTCACCCATTCTTCTGTCTCCTTCATGAAACATTATAGGGAACAAATAAATATAAATTTCAACTTGTGAAATTACCTTCTTTAAAAACACCTTCTTTATAGGCAGAAATTAATTATAAATCCTTCCAAAGTAAATCCTTATGATCTCATCAAATTACTGTATTAAAAATCATCATAAAATATCTTTCCATGTGAGACTCTCAAATACGTGAAATGTAAATTAATTCTCAGGAAGCCAGCCTGAATGAATGCATTAAGCCTATTCTGTGGGTGGTTATTCAGACACTTTGAAAATGTTTTGTTCATATCTTCAATAACCTATGGTGGCACAACAGTAAACCCTCAAGCCCTCCATCTTATTTGCTTCAACTGTGGCACAAGAATCAGACAAGAGACTTGGGAAAAAAAGAGACTTGGGAAAAAAATAACCAGAGATTACATTAAAATATTTTATTCCTGAGCACCCGAAGTAAAAAAAAAAATAAAATTAAAAAAAAAAAAATCCACAAAAGACTCAATATGTTGTTTGATCAAATAACTGTTTAGAGACAGATGCAGAAGGGAGCATCTCTATTTACCTTGAAAAAGCTATTCAGGATAGATTAAATCAAGGTGAATAAATATCTACTACACTAATCCACAATACTACCAAAGTGTATGAAAATGCATTTTCCTGGAAGATTTAATACTTTATCTAAAGGTAGGCAGGTATTTCAGACAGAGGCCTGTCAGTGTTTTCATTAACTTAAATGATGGAAGACTGTACTCATGTAAAATTTACAGTGTACATTAAACCATCAAGGGTAACAACATTCTTGAAGCCAGAATTAAGATTCAAAATGATCTTGATAAATTGGAAAGATGGTCAAGATTCAATGAGATGACATTGGGCAAGTGGCAGTGTCCTGTTCAGTCTGACAAGAGAACAGGGTTGAAGTGCCTGTGAACAGTGCAGGACTGTGGCAGGAGTGCAAATCTCATCTCTAAAACCATATACAAAACATGGGAGGTTATTATTCTTTGGTGCTTGGCACTGATAAAAGTCTCAGCCAGAGAATATCACTCTGGACTAAAGTACCTTTAAAAAAAAAAAAATAACCAAACAAAAACCCTAAACAAAATCTGTGGATAAATTGGCAGGAGTTGAGAAGCATCAAGAGCAACAGGAGTTTTAACAAACATCCCTTCATAAAGACAGAATGAGTTGCAGCTTTTGGTTGGTTGGTTGTTTGTTTCCAAAACAAATGAGAGAGAGAGGAAGAAGAGAGATGGGAATAATTAGAGTTTTGATAGTGAGAGTATGTTTTTAATCTATACACCATTAAATGTCTAAAGATGCAACTGGGGACAAACCAACCCCACAAGGCTGAGGACTGTGATCAGTTTGTTTTGCTTAGCAGATATATAAAATGAATTTAAAACCAAACAGCCACAAGTGCAAGATAAAAACTGTAACTCAGTCCTTGCTCAAGACATTGTTCTGTACCATTTTTTACCTCTGAGAATCACCACGGTACTTGTGCAGAGCCACAAGGAAGGAAAATAATGGAACTGACATTAATCATACATTATTCTCTGTTTCAAATGTCAAAAAAAATTATCTACATTATTCACCAAGTTTGACACTTGCCACAATAGTAAAAAAAAAAGCCTGTTCTTTTCTTTTTGTGACTCAACCTGTGAAACCTCTCTCACTGCCAAGGACAAGACATCAGAATTAAGATTGCATCCATCCTCAAACAACAAGCTCCACAAAATTCTCTCTAGCTGCTCTTTCCCACACTTCTGGAAGACAATATAGGTTAAGATGCTGAATCCCATGTAATGCTGTTAACAGAAATAAATATCTCTGCTGACACATTTTATGGAATTTTCAGTCACAGTTAATAAAGGGAAGCAGTAAGTACTAGGTTTGAAAAAAAAAAGTGCTTGAGCTAACATTTCAGGGTGGGGGCTTTTTTTCCATTTTTCAAACATGTCTGATTTGTATATTTAACAGTGGCATTGACTAAAGACTGGAAAATTTGTATCCTCAGTGGTGGAAATGTAAATGGCATTCATCTTTAGATCTAAGCAAATTAAAGTGCATAATTCCTATGGGCTCTGATAATTCGATATTTAAGGTGGATTTTGGTGCAAAATATTAAGCACAGATCTGCTTTAGTAGCTGTCATAACCACTGAGTGCTAAGGCAGGACGTATTCAAAGGATACAGATAGCATTTAGGAATTTTGGTCATAATGAAAAGTAATGGGATTGACAACCTATGTACTATTCCTCTGGAAAGATCCCTACCTTCTGGTGGAAATTTTGAAAACCCTTTCCTGGGTGTCTCAGTGCCTGCTTGGGCTGAGCAATACCAAGTTCTTTGTTAATTAACCTTTTCAAACACATCATTTAGGCACAGAAGGAGTATTTGCAATCTTGGTTTTGCTGAGCATTAACTCCAAAACAAGTGACATGCTGTTGGTATGAAAAGACAAGACTGGGAAGCAGTTGTCCAGAAAATTAGAAAATCCTGAAGAGGAAAGAGAATACCAGGGAGTGACTCTGGCCAGGATCACAGATTTTTGCCTAGGGAAATTAAATAATGGAAAGATATGGGGAAAGGTCGAAGAATGAATGACTACATGGCAAAAGAGAATAAAAACACAGGATGCATTCAGGGCTGCCTTCTGAAATACACCTCCTGCTTCTTCTGCCCAGAAAAAAGCTACAGTTTAACCAGAAATTAAATTTCTGTCACTTACATGCCTCTTGCCACAAGAGAAAGGTCCAAGCAGTATTTATATGCTGCATGTGCTGGTATTTTATCCTGCCTGAGCTATTCATTACCTTCATTACCAGAACACTTCCAGAAGTACTAAAATACAAGATATTCAGCCTAATATTCAGCTTTCTGTGGGCCCTTCCTCTGAGTAAGGGTCTGTGTGTTGATGTCTGAGCCCAGTCCCTGGTGCAGCCTGGCCCGTGCTGCTGATCTCTGCTGCTGGGGGTTAGTGATGGAATTCCCTGAAAGGAATTTCTGCCCAGTTTGGATGTGGATGAAAATTTTCTACAGATCGAGCACTGGAAATTCCTAAAAGGAGTAAAAATCCCTTAAAGAACTAGAAATGCCTCTTCTGAGCTTTCCTTGCCTACATTTAATCCTCTTTCCTTCTCTTATTTCTATCCCTTTTGCTTTTCTGCTGTCTCTCACAGTAACAGAGCTGGATGATCTCCCATGGCAGGCACAGGCTCTGAGCAAAGCACACTGAATATTGCAGTGTCTCTATTGAAATGACTCCTAGTAACCAAAAAGATACACCTAAAGAATGTCATTGAAGCATCTCTCTTTCCTCCCTGGATCACTGTAGACTTGACCATAATACTGGGTTCCTTCATAGCAATATTTGTGGGCAAAGCACATATTAAAAAGAAAAGCAGATATTTTTTAAATAAAACCACAATAAATATTAAAACAAGCAATCAAAGAAATAATAAACTCTTCTCTCACAAAAAGAGTTTGGAGAACAGACTTCTTGGAAGTGTTATAGTGAAGTTTCTCCTGAAAGGAAGCTTTGAACAAGGCACAACAATCTTGCTTGGTTTCAAATCTTTCCCTGTGGAAAACACATCACTTGGTCTTGTTAAAGTGGCTAATTCAGCAAGAGGGAAAGTGAGGCCAAGAAGAATGGTAAAGAACTCCTTTCACACCAGGTACTGAAATAGAGATCTGCTGTTAATTAGATGAAGCAGAAGTGGGTGTCAGAGCTGCTCACGGTTATCAGCCCTCCCCAGGCACACAGCCCGTGGTGTTTGCTCAGTGGCAGCCTCTCATGGGACACAGGCAAAGCAAATGAGGCTGTTTTGTGAACAAAAATCCCCCTCAGCACCAGCACTGAGCCTGCCCAGGCCTCACCTGCAGCACAAAGAGCTGGTTTTGCTGTAAGGTGTATTTTGAATCACTCATTTTGAATTGTTTCCAAAGTCGCCTTCTTGACCCTGGTGCATCCTGCTTGCCATTCCCACTCCTGTCCTGTGAAAAGATGGGAAAAAAACACAGTGATTAAAGCAAAATCTGTTCTCAGCTCTGTCCAGCACCACATGTAAGCATCATTTAAGCCTATGTTATGGTGGTATTTGACACAATGTTCTCATGGTATTTATTTTCTTCCCCCTTGGCCAACTGGAGCTTCAGTGTTCTCTGTCCAGGATTCTCCCTGTGTGTTCACCTGCTTCCACCCCAAACTCTTGGGACAGCAGCTTCTCAGAGAAAGTGCTCTCCTTTTTTAGGTCTGCCTTACTGTAGGACCATTCAAATGATGTGATGTGAGATAGTGGTGGACAAATTGAGAGTTCAATTGACTGCTTCTATTTCCTTTATTTTGTATCTTTGCCGTTTTTGTGGTTTAAAATTTTTGTAGCTATCACCCAGAGGTTGAATGTCACCCTGCTGAAAAGGAAATATTAGCAAATAATGTGAATTTTGGTACTTAAGCAAAGCATCTACAATAACACTGTAGTGCCCGAAGTGATATTCTGCAATTCCTAGAATTAGTGAAGATAATTAAAATGTTATTTCAAACAGACTGAAATACTAATCATTTCTTTGGCTGATATTCCATTTATAGCAAGTTATATTTAACATTTCATTAAGAAAGCAAATGCAAGAGGTATCACTCATATCTACTTTGTGGGGCAGCAGTAAATTCAATTTATCAGTAAGGTATTCAAATTAATACAAAATGAGCCAGTAAATTTAGCAGAAAACTTTTTGTCTTTTCTGAAGCTCAAAGAAAGCAGAAGCAAAGAAAAAAAAACAAAACAATAAGGAAAAATCTCTATTACAGCTCAAATTCAAGGCAGCAAATTACAAGATTTTTCTCTCTACCCAAGACAGAAACTCAAATAAATAAAAACCTAAATATCAACAAGAAAATCTGACACAGGCTGCCTCTTCTTTCCCCATCCACTAAACTAAATCACCCCTCGTGTTTGATGACTTTAATGAGCAAACCAGTTTTCTTTCTAACCTAAAGATCTAAGGAAGATTGCCTGCAGATTTAGGAATTCCTGAGACCTTTGACAATTCCCCCCATGAGTTTTACCCAAATATTTTTGCCTTGAACACGAGAGTACTGGCAAGAGAGCATTTGTGGAAGCAATTTCAGAATGTTGCAGTTCCTCACTCTTCCAACACCAGCTTAACCTGCTCCCTGCAGGTTCCCTGTTTACTGAAGACCTTTGAGGACTGGGATTACTCCTGTCAGCAGGAGTTACAGACACTTAAGACCAGAAAGAACAGAAAATCTCAACCTTTGCAAGCCAACCTCATCTGCCTCTCAACCAAGACCTGCCCAGACCTTATGACCTAAAGCCTCAGTGCAGCCCTCCTAGCATGGAAACTAAAGCCAGGGAAATAGGAATCCTTCCCAGCACTACCCTAGGGCTGTGCTCCCTGGAAAGCCTTACCTTTATTGAACCAAATTTCCCTGTAAGAGATTTGTTCCCCAAATAGCCTCCTCCACCTCAGGTGGGAGCTCAGAGCATTTGGGAAGTGCAGCAGGCTGTTCTTTGGAAGTCTGTACCCCACAAACTCTGGTTTCTCTTGAATCTTGCCTGCAAATCCCATGTCACCGTTCAAGAATCAATCTTAAATTTGACATTATTCTTCCCCAAACTTCACATTAAATTTTTCTCAAAACTTCTACTATTTTCTTCTTTTTGCTCCTATTCTTTTGCTGTTACTTGCAGTCTCTTATTTCTGGCTTTGTGGCAGCCATACACCAGTCACCTCCTGGGGTTTTCTTGGAGGTGTATCTTACTGTCATTTGATTTTGGCTTTTGAAGTACATACCTTAAATTTGATAAGAACTCAGACCATGCAGTGTTTCAGGAGCAGAGCTCACTGGGTAGGGCTTGGGTCTTCAAACACCTGGAGTCCTCTCCTGTCTCCAGACCAGGCACACTCAGCAGCTGTGGATAAATCATATCTTTACACATTTGGCATTAATTTTCAAACCTTTTTAAGATTAAGATGATTCATTCCCATGTGCCTGTGTAGAACCTGCTATAACGTGGCCCTGATTTCACTTGAGTTTACTGATGTATGAAGAAATAACTACATTTCAGAGGGGAGATAAAGGCTGATATCAGCAGAAGAATTGGCAGTTCTTATTACACAATAATAAAATTGAATATCATAATATACACTTATTTCTTAGCTAGTTCTTTCTTTAAGACCTAGTCAAAATTATTTCCTATTGTAGTCTATAGAGAAAATCAAGCAAATTACTCCAGTTTTTTTAAAATCAGAGGAAGCAGGAGGCCTAAGAAAAAGAAGTGATGTATGTTCAGAAAAGGAACCAAGTTCATTTGCTTATTCTTGGAAGAGTGCAGTGATGTTCTTCCAGGTTTAGAGATTATTTACTTTCTGAAATACATTTTAGAGAGAATATTATGGTCATATTCACAACTGGCCTCAGAGAAGGACACGGACTTGGAGCTTTTTCAGGGTAATTTAATCAATCTTATACAAAAAAGCAACAGCCAACCATTATGGCCCAAGTCAATACTAAAATGATTTCCCAAAACTCATTTCAAAGTCACTTCCAGGAATCAACTGGTAGCTTCAAAACACTGAGGCTCAACAATAAATTTAATTTTCTCTAAAGTCTGTAATTGAGCTTTTTTAAAATGAAAATTATGGTTTACTGCCATGTCCTTTAATAAAATACTGTGCTTTGGGTGGCCTGTCATTGTGTTCCTGGTAACTCCTCATTTTTGAACATAAATCAATATATTTGGTATGGTTGGTACCACCTCATAGTGACAAGCAATACTAATTCAGCTCATTTTGTAGAGGAAAAACAAACACATGGAATATATTTAATCTGCCTGCCTACCTACCAGATGGAGAAAAGAAGGGCCAAGGCACTGATGGAGTAACTGTTTAATCACATCAGCTGGGTGGCTTATTTCTACACACAAACAAGTCCACTTGCACCTTTGGGAGCTCACCATGGTTTCTCCCAGCCTCTGAAAGTGCATGGTGGTCAATATTCTGTTTACAAATGAGACAGACACCTGATATGATCATGACATAACATGGAAATAAAATCTTTGTGACTACTGGCTCACCTGGATACCTGTATTGTAACTACTTCAGAGCTAAACTGTTCCATTTCATTCACTGAGAATACCTCTGATTAATTTAAAAATTCTCATGTTTTGATGTTTTTTTCTTGTAATTTCCATAAATATATCACAAGTACCTCATAGCTATTCCATAGACAGCATCACTTACCTCAGCAAGACATTTATTCAGGTACAACCAATGGACATTTTGACACTTTCTCCTTCACAGGATAAAGGTTTGCTCAATGACAAAAGGTGTGCCAGATATTGTCTCATTTTTGGGTACTTCACCTCCTGTTTAAATCAATGAAATTATTTTGTAGGCTAAAAGTATACCCAGAGAAGCAGAGAATGGCAAATGTTTTTCTCAAATACTCAGTGTGGGAGAGGGCTCAGGTCCTGTAGCACTCCTGACTTGTTGATATTTTTCTGGAAAAGGGGGAAAATTCAGCTCTTGCAAGAAAGCAGAGCCTGCCTAGCTTGTGTCACTGGGTTGCCACTGATGTGAGCTACCTGAACAATCCTCACATGCTCTACAAATCAGAGAAATCAGACTCCAGGGGAATATTAGGGAACAAGAAGAGGAGAGAGATGGATTGGAGGGAACAGTTGGGATCATAAACAAAAATACCCCACCCATATATTTTTCCAGGACTGTAGGAATGCCAGTATTTCCCTTGTCTCATTAAATGTGTTCAGGAACATTCTGCATATTTTTTAATTCCTCTGTTGAAATATGGATTTTTCTGCCACTTCTTCCATTTTNCTCATTTTTTTTTTTTTTTTTTAATTTTCTGTCCTATTCAGTTTTGCTTTGGTTTGATTTTTGTGGGCTTTTGGTGGGTAATGAAAGGAATGAAAAGTGAGAGAGATGATAGAAAGAAGAAAAAACCTTCAATGATCCATTAAAGATATTTGTAATTACTAATACTATATTAGTATACTAATTACTATATTAATAACTAATATAGTATAGTAAGAAGCTTACCATAAACTCTACATATAATTTTAACTCAAATTAAAAAAAAAA
>WEIU01014239.1:291575-343502 GCA_013389925.1 Aegithalos caudatus
AAAAAAAAAAAAAAAAAGAACAATTTTTTTGTCTGTTTTCCTAATTTTTCTGCGGTTCATTTAGACAAAAAGAGGAAATAGAATCATATGGAAATATTAAAGTAAATATGATAACAAAAAATAAGCTGCAAATTTTAAAAAAAAATGCATTTAGATTTACTTACCCAAGCACCCAATGCATTTTCTATTGCATAGCCTTTTAATAAGCATTGGTTTTTGATAAAAAATGGTAATTTCTGTTGAAGAAAAAGCAGAATTTGGGGAGCTGGTGAAGAAAGCACCAGGTGAGGTTCTGTGAGTTTTGCTTTACAGACAGTAGGACCAGACCATCATCGTTGTTGCTTCTGGCCTAAAACCCATGAGCCAATGAATCACAGTGATGGTGCTGCTGCCAAGTCAATTAGCAGCACATAATCCAGGAGAAAGAATTAATTATCACATATTCACCTTCTGCCTTGACATCTGTGCAACCTTCTATTGAGTCATTCACCTGTGCTGGACTCTCTGGGTGTTTCACCCAAATCATTTCATCTCTGGCCTGGGGATTCAGAAATCTACAGCAAAAAGCCTTTGGCTTGCTTAAATTTCTTAACTTGGGTACTTTGGCTGACAAGTGACACAGGGTATGTGAGGATTTGACACCTGGTTTTCCCTCCCATAGCTATGGCTACTGGGGTTACTGGGACCAAGGGAGCAGCTCCAGAATCTTGCTTGGACCTTGGAGACACCTCTCAATTTCTTGTTCCAACCTCCAGGAAAAAAAAAATATCCAGTGGTCCTAAGCCTGTGCTCTTGATACAGACAAAATATTATGACTTTTACTATTCATATTCAATTTTTTTTCTTCTTTAAAAGAGGTTTTTGGGGGATTTTTTTTGGTTCTTTATGGGTTTTGCACAAAGGTCCCTATGGTGAGCTCAAGCAAAATGAGGAGCAAGCAGGATATGCAAGGGTTCTGTCCCCTCTCAGATCCAATAAATGGGTCTATAACAGATGGCAAATCACAAAGATAACTGTTAACCAATCCTAGTAATGCTTAGCTCTTCCAAAAACATCGTGAAGGGGTATTCTGGCACACTGTGTTCCAGCACTGCAACTGAAGTGAGCCAAACATACTCTGCCCTAGGCTGGTGCAGAGATTGAAAAAACAGAATATCTGGTGTCCTGGTGGCTTATTTTGATTCTCTCTAACTGCAGCCCTTTATCAGCCATGGAGCTTTTTTCAAGACCAGCAAGGGCTGAATAATTGGATTTTCTTGGCAGGTAACCTTTCTTACTCTGCCAATTAATCCACAAGGAAAAAAAGGGTTACAGATCTCCTGTGAGAAGAAACACCCGAGTGATCAAAGACTGGATTCCCTCTTCCAGCACCCCTGCCAGTGACTATTGTGGTGCATATGTGGACATACTGCTCATGCACCATAAACGGGCACATTATTGGGTTTTTCATTCATCTGGAAGTTCAGTGTGAGTGGTGGAGATCCTGGATATTCATAAATATGGAACAGATGTCCAATATAATCAAATTTAGCCTGAAAAATTCTGGCTGAAGAAAAGAAACTTGTGTGGTAAAGGGATAGAAAAATCTTAAAAGCCTGTGCTGTGATGGACAGGACTGTGCCTTTTTTTTCTGTGCTCTCTGGCCAATTAGTCTGAAACCCTTCCCTGCAGCTCCTTGTGTTCCATAAGATTGTTTCCCCTTTCCTTCTCCTGCTCCCACAGCTTTTGTTCTAGGTACTATTTACAAGGTGAAGATGATGCTCCAGATGAGCAGACAGGAATGCTGACTGTGGACTGCACCTTCCTGGAGGAGCAGAGCAGCCCTTGGATGGCTGCAGAGAAGGTGTGGTACCACAGTGCCTGTGGCAGGAGCTCAGGGCTGCTGGGGAATGTGATACAGCCCCCAGGATCATCCACATCTCCCCAGATGGTTCTGTCTGGGTGCCTCATGTCCCTCTTACCCTTCTGAGTAAATCCACCATTCACTCAGTGACTTCTGCATCAGGAAGATTTGGGCTTGTTTTGAGGGAGCCAAGGCACTTTTGAAGGAAAGGCAGAGATCCTTATTCTCCAAGTTCCTGAGGTCTGGAGCAGGGTCAGCCATAGCTGTCCCCTTTCAGCCCTGCATGGCGCAGCTGATAAATAGGATTCCTGCTCTCCACCAAGAGCCTGTTCATTTACGTGCTGCCTGCCCCAGGGAGCAAATCTGAGCCATCCAATTTGTCCACCTCACTGCACAAGGAACCCTGTGCCCTAATATAGTTTTGTGCTCATTCCTGGCAGCTGGGCCCACAAAGGCTGCAGAGAATAAACCAGTGTCTGTCTCTGGCTGAGCCTGACATCAAGAGGAGCTGTGCTTTGGATTCTCTATTGCTGATCTTCAGCTAATGTAAATCAACTTGATCCTGCTGGCATCAGTAGAACTGAGCTGATTCAGGCCATTTTTATTTTCTTCTTGTTTACTTACTGCATCCTAATGACTGCCAGGCACAAAAACACCCGACTGAGGACATTAGACACAAAGGCTTTCTACCCTGAATGTTTTGCTCAGTTAAAGACTAACAAAGAGGAGGACTTTACCTTCTGATGAGAAAGCCAGGCCCCTGAACACTTAGCACTAATAAGGTGCTTTTCAGCTTCTAAGTGCTTTACAAACATTAATTAATTATTCCCTTCGACAACACTTGGTTATTTTCAGTTACTAGAGTGCATGTTTACCGAGTTAGCTCCATTCGTGCACAGCACATTGTTGGCAGCAGGCAGGAGCATAAATTGATCTATAAGCACACGCTGTAATTTGCAGCAGATTTGCTTCACCAAACACCATCAGTGCAGCTCGGAGGAGTGACCACTCCTCCCCGTGTCCTGTGGTGGGGATAACCTTTACCTTTCCTGCTACACTGAGCAGAAACAGAGAATCTGTTCGCTGCACAGTTTAGCTAATTCCATGGAAACATATGTCAAACGGGAGCTGCACACAGCTGCAAGAAAGTAGCAACAAATGTTCTGTGTGTCTCACAGAAATATCCATTACACTGCAGAGATGACACAGAGAATAGGCAGGTTTCTTGTCAGTGAGGTTGCCAGAGTGAGCTAGCAGAATTTCCTGCTTGCAACAGGTATTAAAGATACAAAATACTCCTTGTTTGTATCTGGAAGCAGACAACAGCTAAAGAAAAAAATATCTAACACAAAAATCAACCAACCAACCAACCGAAAAAAATTAAAAGGATGACATACTACCAACCCTAACACGGCCAAGTTCCACTGGAAAGGAAGATGACCAGAAGGCAGGAGCTGGAGTCTCACATCCTCACCTCAAAACGAGGAACAGTGGAACAGCTTGCCCGGAGAGGTGGTGGTTGCTCCTTGGAAACATGCAAAGCAGCTTGGATGGGGCTCTGAGCAGCCTGATGTAGGGGAATGTGCCCCTGCTCATTCCATGGAGTTGAATTAGATGACCTTGAAAGGTCCCTTCCCCCCAAACCCTTCTATGATTCTACAATTCTCTGATTCTCTGACTCAATGATCCCTGCTCTGTTCAGGTCACATCAAAGATGTGACCCATATCTTGACTTTCTAGAAGAGCAACCTTAGCCACTGAGGTCTCATTTATTTTCCCATCCCTGTTTCTCCCTGCCCTTACATCACATGCCAAAGGAAAGGAATGTTTACTGTCAAAGTGTTGTCTGGACCTGTGTGTTTCCACTGGAAACGAGGATTTCAATGAACTGTGACAGATAATAGCAACTATTACCATGGGCAACACCTCTGCAATAGAAAACAAGGTCTTGGGAAGTGTTAAGAGATCACTTTTTAATTAGACATGTCCACAATTTCTCCAGGGAACAGACTGCTGATATAAAATGCTGAAAATATCAAGCTGATCATAACCATCAGCAGAAACCAGGCACAACTTTCTGCACAGGTCTTGATTAGTGAGGGGCTGGTACATGGTAGCAGAGCACCAAATGCTGCATGCACCCAAATCTCATTTTATGGAGCTTTCAGAGCACACTGCCTGCTGCCAGCACTAAGGTGGCTCCAGCTTTTCCTTTGACTGTCTTCAAACTCTGCTTTGGGCAATCAAGGACACGGCTTAGCATCATGTACACAACAGGAATTAAAACTGCAGAGTCAGGAACTAAATCTCTCAGTATCAGTAACCTGCACCCCAGGAGGGATAAGGAACACCAAACTTTAATGCTCTGAGACATACAGCCTAATTAATTAGCCATTGTTCACCTTGTTCATATTTGAAGTGTTTTGTCTGCAGGTGGAGCTGTGCTGGCACACACTGGGAATGTACTGTAGGTCTACAAACAGAAAGAAGATGTGTTGGTAAAGAGACTCCTCTGCATGTAGAGCTGTATCCATACCTGGGCTTTTGCAAACACTGCTATTTTCTCACAGCCCTGCTCAGCAAATCTTTTCAGCTGCATGAAAGACCTGAGACTGGTTACTGAGCATTATCTTCAACATGGGTGTTTACAGCTCCCAGCATCTCTCCTGAAAAAATCTCACTAGAAGTAATACACAAGTATTTACTGGAATCAGGAAGAAAAAAAAAAATCAGTCTATTTTCAGTCTGAATAGCTAAAATTGGGCTCTGGGATTCTTCAATGCTTTGGTTGGGAAGAAAACAAAACCCCCTCCTGCTGATGAGTTCTAATTCGCCTCCATCTATGCTGGGTACAAAGAAATGGTGAGGTAATCAGACACACTTCTGTGTGTGCTCTGCAAAAACACCCAGCCCTCATTTGAGAAAATGGCACACTGCACACTGATGCAAATAAAAGCTTTGGGATTATATTCATTCATCCCAAAACAAATGCAAAAATAATTTCTTTCCTGAAGTGTTGAGAGACAAGAAAGTAATTTTAGTTAATGAAATACAAACATCGCTGTCTATGGAAATACATTGTACTTTTAACCTTTAAAATTCTCTGCATCTGATATATAATTTCTACTTCTGACTTCAGGAAGTTGTATGAAGTCACATTTTTTCTTCATGTTCTTCATATAGTGCAGAAAACAATTAAAATGTCATATTCTAAAGGATGTCTTTTCATTGCTTATAGATACATACATATCAATATAAGTTTGCATTGATCCTCTGTAAAATATTTATATATTAAAGATACATTGATTACTGTAATACCATATATGACCTCAAGATAAATGTAATAGTAACACAGATGTAGACTAAGTAGTTTCTTGCAGCAAATATGTTAAGAATTACACAAAGGGTTCCAACCAGTAACGTGCAGAAGCCGTGTAAAATCCTTCCTCCAAAGAATGGACACACCAGGGCAGTGGGTCATTTCTTCTAGTAACTATTCTCCATTTCTACCCAAAACTAGAACTTTTAGAGTGAGGGGCCAAATCTCCATGAAAAATGTGGAATTAGATGGGTACAGTTAAAATACCTTTCCAATATTCATCAGGAAAATATGTGGCTCATGCTGTGAATCGAAACATGAGGGAGTTTTATTCCTTTCTGAAATTGGGATTAACAGCCCCTGGTCCCAAACTCATTTTAAATAATTCACCCATGGATGTTCTCTTTATTCTAAATATCTCCAAGTTTCAGACTTTTGTTATGCTTTTGGTCCCTGTTACATCCCTGGCAACACGAAACACCAACTAATTTGACACATCTCAAAATTATTTTTCTCCACCTTTTGAGTTCACTGAGTATTACCTACCCCCACATGAGAAATGCAGCCAATTAATACAGTCTCCATAGCAATGACTTGTACAAAAGCATCCAAGCCCAACAGCAATTTTCAACAATGTAAACCTGTGATTTCTTTATGCCATGGAAAATTTCTCTCACCTTTTTTTTTTTTTTTTTTTTTTCCTTGTAGCAACCAAGAGATAACTTCCACTTATATTTTATGATTTTGTAGGAAAGAAGAGCAGGAAAGAGGAACACAAGAGACATGTTCACTCTTGCACTTCTCCAAATGTGGGTGTTGGATGTGTTTGTAGCATAACTCACTGCAGCCGATTGGCACCAAGCCCTGACACGCTCCCTGTCTAATAAAATGTGTTTTTCTTGATACCAAATTCCAACCAGAGCAACTTGCCTGATATATTCTAAATGTAAAATACATTGAACATGTGAAAAGGATCATTATTCACAGGCTCCTAATCAAAGCTTTGTTTTCTGTCATTACTTGTTTGGTTTTAAATGATTCTTGCTTGCTTGAGTGAAAATGTCTGGTGTTGGAAATTGTCACATTTCTCTCAGAGAAGCAAGGCAAAGAGCAGTGCTGCATTCAGAAAAAAACAGGCACAACAGATTGTTTGTTTGTTTGTTTTTCTTTTGAAAAACTCTGCACTGTTTGTTAGGTCCTAAATTATTGATTTATTTGGTGATTTACTTACCAGCAAATTGAAGTCATATGCAAGCTAAATACAGTTTCACTTAAGTTAATTATGATGATGGGGGCTATAAAGCTTCAAAAATAGACAACTGCATTTACTTGACATATATATTATAAGCCAAAATATACCCCTCTTCCACAACACATACTCCCACTATAGAGTAAATGTAACTTAAACTACATTTATTTCATTAACAGCTGCAACGTCTGTGCCTGTAAAAGCTTTTAGATGCTATGAAACAATGCATGGAAATGTTTTAGGCTCTCCTGGTTTCCCTGTAAGGAGAGATCACTCCCACAATGATGTGGCCACAGAGGGTCTGAATCAACAAGTGGAGATGGAAACACCATGACCTGACCCCCTCTTTTCACTGAAAGCCAAAATACAATTAGTGTTTTCCACGTGAAACATTCACTGAATTACCTTTCTCTGTATTTGCTGGGGCCATCAAGGTTCCTCAGAAAAATAGATTTGGATGGTACAAACATCTGGATGGAAAAACTGTAAGCTTGGCATGAGCTGGTGAAGGTGGGCTGCAGTGCAGAGATCTCACATCACTGTACATCATTGGAGGCACAGGGCAGTGCCTGGAGCTTCAGGGCTGCTCCCATGGCTTTCCCAGAGAGAAGGGAGTTGGACTTTTGGTATGGATTTTCTAGAAATAAAAACACACCACAGCAGAGATCTGCATCAGGTTCCAACACAGGTGATTGCACACAGAGCAGGATGCAGATGATGTGAAGGGAAGTCCAAGTTCTGTCCCAGAGGCACAAGAGATTTTGGGGTGCTGGCTACCAATTTAAATACATTACAGCTAATGTTTAAACTGACTAGGCAGGATATTTATGGCAGCATAAATCTGAAAATCCTAATCCAGCTGTCTCTACTTTGTACTGAGAAATCCATGCTGCTGTGGGTGTCCTACCTGGTCAGATTCCAAGTGAGTGTGAACAGCCAAGGTGTAAATGCCTGTACTGTGGAACAAATGACTTTCCAAAGCTCATGTCTGCATCAGGGCAGTGAGAAGGAGTGGTGCTCCTATCAGTGAGAGCCAGAACCACGGAATACAACAGCATCACATTCCCACACTCTGGACCAGACTCACAGGAGAGGTCTGAGTGCCTTGAGATCCTCTCTCAAGGATTCTGGACACTCTCCTGTGAAACTGAGCATCTGAAAGCCCTGACTAATCTGAAAAGAGATCCTTCCCACCCAGAGCCCTTGTTTAATGAAATCAGCATTCCAGTCAGCTCCATCACTAGGGAAAGCAGCTGCAGTATGCAGGGGAACATATTCCCTTTTCCCAGCTCCATGTGCTAGCATTTTGCAAATTTTCTCTGACTTTTAAGCTATATGAAATCTTGAAATTAAAATAAAATATAATTGTCAGTAAATGGAAAGTACTACTTTTTGGCCAGCTCTATTTCTACATATAAAACATTCTAGATGTCCCAAAGTGTCTTTCATGCCATCTTGAATTATTTCCCCCCCCCCTTTTTTTTTTTAAATTGAGATCTCCAAAGCCAGCTGCTTAGGGGTTTTCAGTGCCCAAATTTCCACTCATTATTTCATTTGACACTCAGATCCCTTGAGCAGCACTGAAAAATTACTAGACCTTAATATCTGTGTGAGACTTCCAAACAAGAGCTACAATGAAGAACCTGGTCTTGGCACTAAAAACCAATGAATATGTAAGATAAATTGTATCTGGAGAGAGCAAACACATTAAAACAGGCTACCAGTAGCATCTTTCAAAAGATATCTAATGTAAGCAGCATACTCTTCAATAGCTCAAGGGGCTTATAGTCAATAAATTTAACAGGTTGAGAAAAAAAAAAAAGTCAAAGCTAAAGTACAGTATGTAAATGGAAGCTGGAGTGCACTCTTCTTTTCAACCTTAGGACAGAGTTAATAGAGGGGAAACGACAAAATACATAAAAAGGAATACACAGGATTTGACAGAGTACGTTTTTTTTCTTTTAACTTCAAGGCAAACTACCAGACTATTTTGGTTTACAGATAAATCAAACAAAGAACTTTTATCAGTTTGCATAAAAGTCTCATTTTCAGCACTGGAAAGATTAGGCTTCAGAGCCTTATTTTGTATATGTGTGAGGGGGATTACAAGGGAAGTGGTGAAAGTAATGACCTTGCCAGGGATTAGCTTTCACTATTGTATGGTAAAAGGGTTGTGTTTGCTATGCTTATGGATTAAGACATTCATTGGCAGTTTCTGTAAACTAGTGAAACTCAGGGATATTTTCAGTAATAGGGTGATGCCAGTAGCAGTATCTGACAGCCCCATTGCTGCCTCTTGACATCACCCATGGTGTTGGGATGTTCAGCCTGGGGAGCAGCACCCTCAGCCTTGCCAGATTTGTTTGCAGTGGCTCAGTGTTTGTGTGACAAAAAGGATTTCTTTTTGGAATTGCCTTTATTTTACAGCTGTATGCTCGTACTAAATGCAAACGTGTTGGACCCATTTGGTCCCTTTTGTTTTTCAAAAGCTACCCCTGACTCCTCCCAGCTGCCCCAAAAGCTCCTAGGGGTGGCCTTTTACTGATTTACCCCACACATTGACAGCTACACTCAGTTAAGCTGCCAGAAAACTGAAGTAGCTGGACCATTCCCACTGAGATTCAGTTTCTTCAACATTTTTTATTTTGCTATTTCTAAAAATCTCCTGGGAAGATGACAGGGACTACACATATGGGGCAATCAAGAGCCTTGTTCTGTCTATGACAAGCCCAGTCTCTGCTCTGACTAAATGGTGACTCTTTGGATTGAAAGCTGCTGCTCTGAGGCAGGCAGAGCAGAAAATGCTGTGGAGGCTCTTGAAGCCCAAGCCAATACCTTAATACAGAAGATAACAGGCAGAAAGCCCCTCTGAGTGACTCAGTGTTTCTGAAGACTATCCAGCTAGCTTAATCTTCCCAAGGAAGTTGAAAATAAATTCACCAGAAATGGTGAGCTGCTTGTCTCTGTCCCTGTAAAAAGTAAATCATTTTCTGTTTACACTGATGATATCATTTAACTTTGCAGATATATTGGAACCTATTTATCATGCAGGATAGTGAAAGAAGAGACTCACTTTGTTTATTTGCTACTTACTCAGAGGCATCTCTATTGTAAAATTCCTAGACAGAAGAGTAAAGACGATTTGGTTCATGTGAGAAACATTCCCATGAGGGACAGCACAGCACAAACTTGGTCAGTTTGCTCCAGGCAGTCCCAGCTCACTCTGGTTGGGTTCTCCACACAAATCAAAACACAGACTTATGGCAAAGAAATAAGGGCTTATAGCAGCCCATACGTATTTTCTTGCACTAGCAGAATCAGTAAATATATAATTATGTTCAACAGAGAAAGATTTCAAAGTCCTAGTCTCTGACTACCTGAATCATTTCTACTACAGATGCAGCAGGTTAAGATTTTTATTGAACAATATTATCTGTCAAGTCTATTAAGCTGTGTGAAATAGTGCCAGGGCTCCTGCTCTCATTTCATGACAATGGAAGGTGAGATAAGCAGAGAGGAAAAAAAAAAATGAACCTGGGTGGAGGATTTTTAGAGGTATAGCACAAAAATAGTTTTAGACAGGTCCATGCAAGGCATCCACCAACACTGATGATTAAGCCTTCACATCATAGTGATGGATGTTTGCACTCCCAATGCCACAGACCATCCCTGGCAGCAGTGTGTCCCTGCAGTGCAACAGGGGTGTAGCCAAACTTCAGGTAAAGCAGCCACACTGCCAATGGCAGCAGTCTGTCTCCAGAAAAACAGAGCACAGAGCTCAAGCTGCAAGACTCATTCAGAAAACTGAATAAAACAAGGAGGTTAACCTCTGCTGAACTCAGTGTTGCCTGAAATGGTTTAAAAACTGGGCTGTGTTTGCCCTGAAGTTCTGTAGTGGCTGAGACAAGAAAACTGAGCTTCAGCTTGGGCTGTGCATGGCAGCATTTGGCAAAAAGTGAGCTAAGGGAAGGTTCTGGGACGTGCACAGGGTATGAATGATGAGCTCTCAATATGGAGATGTGCTCAGAACTAATCACCCAGGGAACATAACAGGCTAATCAGAAAGCCCAGTAGAAATAGGTATCTTTCAACAGGTATAAAACAATCCCTTTCATGAAGCTGAGCTGTGAAATCTTTATCTCATGTAGGTAATGAAAAATACACATCCACTGTGATAGATATAATTCTGCATATGGCTAGAAATTCACTTTTTCTTGTAATTACCTTTTCTCCCTGTTCATTCTTCGTTTTTTTAACACAGCCATCCAGTGGACAGTTTCATGAGGACAACCTTAAGAACAAAGATCTCACTGTTTTCTAAAGAAAAGAGAAAACAAAAGGCTTCCAAGTGCTATATTTACCACATAAAATCCCCAGGTGATTACACCAATAACCTAACTGCACTGGCTGATTTTAGCAGGAAAAAGCAAAAGGCAAATATAGCCTCTATATCCACAAACTGGGAAATAGAAGCCTACTTTCAGAAGGCATTAAAAAGGGGGAAAAATTAAATGTTTTTGCTTTTCTTTACTGTTGTTTAAAAGACGTAGAGGAAGGACTTCTTTTTCTTTTAGTGCACTTTTACCAAGTTTGGTTTTCTTTCCAATGGTTTTGGACCCATGAGAGCTGCTTTTAAAATCATGGTGACCATTTCATATTCTAGAAGGAATCTGAGCATGTTATCACACATTCCAAAATGTATCAACTTGCATATTACTTAACATTAAATAAAATCTGTCTCATTACACTCATAAACCAAGAAACTTTAAAAACTCTGCATTCTTTTATATAAACTCATTTACTTGTCTAATCTGTATAATTCAGTAAAGAGACATGGTTTAATATATGGTCATAATAATTTCTTTATGCCATACCAATCACAAATTCTAAGTATATTTGGGCAAACAGCATTTGAAGTGGATGTGATCTGTCTTTGCTTTGTCTGACCTTTGCCTTCCAGTGACCTGAAAAAAATGTCAATTATTAAACCAAATTATTAAAAAGATAGTATTCAGTTAGACAGAGAACTACCTCTCAGACAAATGGTATCATGTACAGTAAGCAAGGCTAGATGGAGACAGGATATTTAAAACTAGGTAATAAGAATCATTTTAGAATAAAAAAGGTCAGAAAAGACCTCCAAGATCATCAAGTTCATTGAGTTTTTATCTTTCTGAACAAATATATAAATGTTAAGTTAATGGCAGAAGTACAAACAAACTTGCCTTGTCTTTTCTTACAAAATGGATTCCAGTATCTGTAAACATAAATTTGGAGTACAGGCTCAGTTCTGGTGGCCAGAATGGCAGCAGTGACCACCTACAGGAAAACAAAACTGCCAAAGTAGCAAGGGTCCCAGCTTGATGGAGAATACTGAGCATCCTCTTGAGCTATTTATGCATCTGAAAAACTCTGAGAAAAGTACTGGAACAAACCTCCTGCCTCCCAGGCCCATTACTGACATGACACCAGACCCTTTGGCAATTTCCCAGAGTATTGTAGCATACAGCTGTTCTCTCACTGAGGACCTAAGACAAGCATTTTTATTTCCTGGGGCCCAAAGGTCTTCAGCAGGATGGTGTGGAGATGGCTGTACAGGTGAGCACTATCTCACAAGTGACTGGATGCAGACCTGTTCTCAGTGAGCTGCTCACGGGGCTGTAAGTCTGTGTCACCCTCTCTTCCATCAAACCCCCACACTCTGAGGAGGCTGTAAAACTCACTCACCATTGGAGACTCATCAGCTCACAAGAACTGAAGCTCTGCAGGTCAAATCTTGATTCTAAATTGGATTCAAGTACCTTTGAAAGTATAAAATTATGAGAGAGCTCAGCATCATCATTATCATTAGCAACCACCCCTGAAAACGCTGCAGAAACGACGCCGACTGTTCCTTGGAAGGAAGTCAGAGAGATATTGCAATTACCAACTATGTTATATCATTTAAGTATATATTTAGCTTAATTGTGGCAAAACTTGATAGTATTCTGTTGATTTCATAATTACTAAAAAAACTGCAAAATAAAACACATGTCTAGGGGGACTGGGAATTTGATGTGGTTTATAATCAACAACATTGTTCACAATGACAGATCTGAGTATACAGAAATTATTTCACATTGCAGCACTGGTGCTAACACTTGCTTTTCCACTTGCTTTTCATTACCATTGCAAAGTAGTTTTCCTAGACAGTGCTTATTTTAGTCATGGCAGAAACTAATGAATTTTTCAGACTTGTGTCTGGGTTTTATTATACTCCTATACAATCTTTTATTATACTCCTACAAAATCTGGTTTTTATGTATTGTACTATCAAAGAGTGGGCTGAGTATGCCCTTACTTCCCTTTGAATCTTTTTTACAACTTTATAATTCAGAAATTTAAACTTCTCTTGACCCATTATGAACCACTCACCCCTGATTCTGGCCTTTCTTCTCCCTCTGGATCACTGTGAAAATTATCGGAGCTCCAGGGGCACCCAAAGCCTCTCTTCTTTGGCCCTGTTGTACTAAACAGTGTAAAAACAAGGCTGTAAACAGTCCCACCCTCAAGAGCCTGCAGTCTGGCATGTTTACAGGACGGATTTTAGCAAAGTAAAGAGATGGTTGAGCTAATTCCTTTCAAGCTGACATTTGTATCTCTAGTCTGTAGTAGAATGTAAGCACGATCTAAGTTGGTGAGACAAGGGAGCTAAATAAGTGATAGGAAAAGGGAAACTCATAATTCCTCCCTGCACACATCTGACATGAATATGGGTATTCACAGCAAGAGATCCAGCAGAGGAGACAGGGGATTTTGTGTGAGCAGCTCTCAGTTTGAACATCGTTTTGCCCTTTCTCAAAATTTGTCCTTTGAAGAGGCACGAACACACTGGGGTGATTCCCAGCCCTGTTAGATCAGAGCTGCTGGAGAACCACTCCACAAGGAGAATCCTGTGCCTGCCCTGGTGCACAGGGAGGGACACAGCACTGAGTGTATTGATTGGCTTTGTGCTGTTGTGTAAAGGAATGTAAAAAATGTGAGAGGGAAACAGAAAACTTCTTTGGTAGATACAGCAAGGGCTCAGCAGCCAAGAGACTCTAAACCCTACTCCCCATTTCTCCTCTGTTGTCACTCATTTTGTCAGTCCATAGATTGATTTCCTTATTGGAAAAAAGAGATTTCCTACCTCTGTCTTCCTGTTGTACCTCATTGGGTCTGTGGAGTGGAAAAGATATTGCAGATGTGAAATGTGTGATTGCTTTTGTGGACATAAAGGTCTCCTGTTACTGATTAGGTGGAGCCAGCTCTTCTCCTACATCATGAGTGCTGAGCAGGCAGATCCCAACACAAAAGTTGCCTGATAGGAAGGTGTTGAGAGGGCAGACTTAAGTGAAATACCTGCTATATGCTCTAAATTTGCTTTTTCTCCCTTGTAGAGATAAGGTTTGATTGAGCACTACTTAGTGCAGAGCAGAGGAAGGAAAGTTATTGTAGGAAGGTAGACATTGTGGTGAAGAAGAACTTTAGGAAATTAAGTGCAATTGAAATACTAAAAACAGTAGAAAATCAAGATTTTCATGAGTAAAACAAGGGGGGTTTCCCTCTTTATCATCTGTTCTTACAGATAAGTACTCCTTACCTACACCATGTTCCTCTCACAGCCTCACACATCTAAGGTCCTGGCTGGATTTTGTAGTAACATGAAAATAGGAGCAATGGAAAGGCAATAATGTTGGTATTTGATGGTACAAACAGCAAATTCAGTTAAAGCATTTGTTTAACTTGAGGGTGGATAACCCCCCCAGCTGAGAGCCCCGGTGATTATTTAAGACATGGCCTGTGTATTTCAGAATACCAGAGGAAAAGCCAGCCACAGGAGTGAAACCCTGGTGAAAGATGGTCACTGCTATAAGTGGTTCAGAGCAGATTTAGATACCCAGCAGTGTCCCTGGATCACTCCAAACAGACAGGGATGTAGCTGAGGAGAGCTTCAAGTGAGACTCCCCTGCTGTTGCTTCAATTTGAAATCTGCCAAATACCTAAAAACATGCAAAAACCTACTGTTCAGCTTGTGGCAAGCTCTGGGGAGAAGAGCAGGAATCATGTGGAGAAGGAAATAAAGGAACATAAAACAATCCCATAAGAAGGTTGTTTATGGCAGTAATCATCACGTGAGATCAGTGTTGCACTAATTCACGCGAATGAAGAGGGCATTACTACAGGTTAAGGTAATGGGACAACTCAGACAACATTGCAGACCTCAGTTAATTTCAAATTATATAAAAATGTTGGCATCTGCATACTTTAAAACCATACTTCAAGCAGCTTAATAGAAAATTATACCCTGCTTTTCAGTAGCATAACCTATAATTTATTTTTCATTAACTGCTCAAGTCCAATTTTGATACTGTAAAGCTAAATGCATTTGTAAGCTTTTACTTTCATCAATCATTTGATTTTTTCCTGACACGTGGCATATCTTATTCAATGGTATTGGCTGCTCTGTTTTTAAACAGTGTTCTGTTTTCTAGAATACCAAGAGGATTGTATTTAGACATCTTTTAAAAATGTAGTGACATCAATTTCAATCAAAAAATGAGAGGAAAAAAATACAATGAATAACAGCAACTAAAATAAGTTAGAAATAAGAAAGGCAAAAGCAGTATTGGAGTACTTTGGTTTCATTCATACTGAAGTTTGTGATGTTGTGGAAGACTTATGTGGGCCTTGTATACAAGTTAATACAGCAGTAGATCACCATTGCCATCTCCTGGTAAATAAACCATATAACTGTATTCTAGAGCTTTTTCTAAACAGTCATATATTGTACAGCTGTAGAGAGATTACACCATAAATAGGCAATAAAGGATTTAGGGTATTTATTGTGAGACTATCATTGCATTTTTATTCTTTGCTCACATAAGACCTTTATAAAAGAACTGCATTACAGTTGATAAATAGTGGTATTTGTTCCAATGCAATCTTTATGCTGAAAAGAAATATTGCTAGTTATGACTGTGTAAATTAAGGTGAGACAATGGGTTTTGTTGTGATTGAAACAAATAGCAGAGCTGCTTAAGGAAAGCACCCCATAACCAAAGCAAATATCCACTCAAGAGGTGTTGGGTCCCAGTGTGCTGTGATGGGGCTGTACCACAGCAGAAAGTTCAACAGCACCAAGCCACGGCACCCAGAGACAGTAGGGACAACAGCAGTGACAACAGCAAGCTGTCATTTGACTTTCTGGTATTTCTAACCCTTTTATTTTCTTACCACTGTCTTTGTCCTTCCCGCTGTCATTTCCCAGTCCCTCTCTGCTGCAGCTGCTCCTTGCGTGTCTTTGTGCAGGTCCCAGAAACTCCTGACAAACACAGCCTGTCCTGTCCTGTGGGAAGGGGGAGGGAGCAGGCTGTCCTGGAGCCAGCAGAGCTGTCTGTGTGTCACACCAAAGCCAGCAGGCTCTCACCTCCTCCAGCACCCTCACAGCCACGTGGGGAAGGAGAATGAGATGTGTCTACAACTCATTACCCTTCGGAGCAGAGAGCAGAGCTCAGTGCGATGCTGAGCCTTGATAAATCATCCTTTCAATCAAATCAGTAAACAGAGGGAAATGCTGTCTAACTGGCAATAAATTTCAGGCAAGTTCAGCAAGGAGTGACAGATCAGTCAAAAGGCTGTGCCTGGCTCTGTTTGTGTATTGCTTTTGGAATGCCTCTTTCTGCATGAGGGAAAGTGAATTCCCTCACTTGGAGCTGCGTTGGCTGCCAGTTTTGCCAATTAATGTGACAGGGAACAACCCCTGCAACAAGTGTTTGCTTTTTGCCATGCAAGCAAAAGAAATGTTTGCAATATTCTGGAAGAAACTAGGGCTGAAGGCTTTCTAATTACACTTTCTGAAGCCAGAGCTGCATCGTGAAGAGCATCTCCTTAAGAGCAGCCTTTGCAGTGGTGACAATTCAGTTTGAATCTTCCAGCTCAATACCCACACAGCCAGGACTGTGGTGAATGGGGTCAGTCACAAACACTGGAAAAAGGAGGATAAATGCAGGCAACTGCAATGGCATTTTAGAGCAGCTGTAGTGTCAGAAGGAGTAAAGTTTAACTGCAGCTCAGCAAGATCTGCGAAAAGTTGCTGGCTGTGGATACTTGGAAGGAAAAGAGCTTTGGAACAAAAGTGAGAACAGTCTTGAGGGACTGTTATTTCTTATCAAACCAGTTCCCTCATGAGGGGACACAGAGCTGGTCTTGGACTCACAAAGGCATTTAGAAACCAGAGTCTGTGGCAGGTTACACTTAATGATCATAATAGCTATTAAAGCCAAAAGGGACTGGAAAACGCAAGCTTAATTATTTGACTATCCCAAGGGATCCAGAATCAACACACAATACTAATAGTATCTCCAGTCATTGTTATTAGATTATGCCTAGAAACTTTTCCCTGAAGCAACACTGTAATTATGTATTTATTAATTTATCTTTATTTGCTTTAGCTTCTCCACTCTTTAGAAATATGCATACTTTCCATTGCAAAGAATTTCAGAACAAAGTCATCTCATTGAGGAAATGGGTAAAAACAACTGAACTCTAAAAACAAAGGAGTAGAACTCAAGAATTCATAGCTTCCTTTGGATTTTACAAGGGAAAAAAAGTGCACCTGCATTAGGGAAGAGTAAAAGACAGATGAAAATTAGAAGCTGAGATACATTTCCCTTTCTACAGAGTGGCAGTCAGGTCTGCAGCTGAAATTAAATCAAGGAGCTGTTCATTCTAAGAGCTTGTATCTGTTCAAGGAAATCTGGCTTTAAAAGTAGATAGAACAAAAAGGAGTAAGGAATGCCATTCCCATTGCTCTCTCCATATCAGGTAGCAGATTTCCATAAGACACGTGGCAGACTGTGCTTCTGATCCCTCCAACCACCCTGCAGGATCCAAAGATGAAATTCAGAATGCAGGATCTTCTATTCATTCCTCAATCTACTCCAAGAAAAATTATTTTACAATATTGATCAGACACTAACAGACATCCTAGGCAGGGATAGGATGGATTGGCAAACTTGAGAAAAAAAAATGAAGGTCCAATTACTCCAAGGCTATCCCAGAATCAAGAAATGAGAGAAACCCTATGATCTTTTCGTAATGGCTCTCAATATCAGGAGGTGGAAAAAATTGTAGGCAAGTTTTTTGCACAACATAAGTGAAGGTTGCAAGACTGACCTCCCCCTTTCTCTTGAGACTGTACTTTCTGTCATTGTGCTTAAAATATTTTCCTGACAGAAAAAGAGGGGGCAGTAAGAGGGGACAGCAACAAAGCAATATTTCAAAGATTTGATGAAACAGCCCATTGCTGACTGTCCATCTTATCTTCATATGCCACATTTTTGAGGATTGGGAGTTTACAAATAGCACTGCATCTTTTCCTTAGCATGCATGGGTGGGAAGACAAAGACTCAAGCTTTTACATTCCAAAAGATGAACTATCTTTAGGATAGGAAGTCAGAGGTACATTCAAGAAATGCAGAAAAATGTGTCTTCCTAGAATTGAGTGTACTATCTAACAGGACCTATATAGCAGGATTATACTCCATGGCTTACAAGAGTATTGATCTGTGTGTACTCCTCAGTGGTGTTACATTCATTTTAGCATTGATCTCTCTTTCATTACACCACTGCATCATGCACTCTCAGTGTCATCTCAGTGCTCCTCTAAAATCTGACTGTCTTCTGTTGCTGTCAAGATGTACAGATGCACTGTGCAGCTTCCAATTCAGTACATCAGTTTTAAAGTTTTATACACACAGACACTCTCCACCTTTTAAAATAATACCAAGGATATACCATCCCTTAATCCTCCAAAACAAGTTAAAAACAGAATGAAGAAGACATTGGCAAGTGCTTTTTCTTCAAAGATTTTTTTTACTCTGTGCATTGTTTGTGTTACCTTTCAAAGAAGCTTGAAAATACCATTTCTTTTCCTCGTGGCTCCCTTCCATTCCATTTGGAAAACATTGATTTTGCTTCCCCTTGTGATTCTTATGCAGCACAAGTAAACACGGCTCTGTTTAATATATGTCCAAGTCTGTGCAATGCCATCAAATTCACTGTAGCTCTGGGAGAGAAACCAGTCGCTTTGTTGGCTTCTAGCTTTGCTACAATGCAAAATACCACAATTCTTGCATGTCCAGAGAGGTTACTGGTTTGGTTAATTTGCTTATGCATGCTTTATCCTTCAAAGAACATGACTGGGCACCTCATAAATTCTGGTGTGAGCTTTAATAACACAGAGTTGCAATTGACAAGGATACATGGATCAAAAGCTCATGGCACAAAATGTGCAAATGCATGAGCAAAAAGCCTTCTTTCCTAAAGGATTACCAAAATAATATACATGATCTTGAGCTTATCACTTAAGCTTCTGCACCATGTTTTGTTTACTGCACTCCTGGTGTAAGTTGGAGATGAGTCTGTTTTCTTCAGGCTGGTAAATATGAGGACAAAAACCTTACAAAAACTACTACAACTCCCTGCAGGAATTTTCTCCTTCCCTGATGAGTGTGGCTTCAAGATTATGTGCTGTTTTGCCAGTTCCCAGCATATTCTGTAATTCTGGACAAAAATATCTTATCTTGCAGCCATCTAATTATGCCAGCCTGAGGAGCAAGAGCAATGCATCTCAATATGTGTACCTTGGCTATTCCATAGTAATAACCCTTGGCTTGTGTGATGTCTGTGTCCTTTCCTTCACACCTTTGAAACTGGTATCACGTTTACCTGAGTGGAGAGAAACACTTTGTTTCTCCCTTGCATGTATGTTGCAACAGATGAGAACAAACTGGGAAAAACACCTATTATTTTAATCTTCATGATTTCCAAGTTTTTCCTTTATAAAGTCCCCCTTTCTCCCTTCACACAGCTCTTGCTTTTTCTTGTATTTCACTGTCAACCTGTGTTTTTGTAGCCTTTTTCCCTACATTAACAGTAATGCCATATTTTATTGCTGCAAGTATAACCCTCAGCACTTTAGCTACTGCACCACAGACCCCAATCCAGTGCTTAAAGATGGGAATCCTTCCAAGAACATCCTTAGGCACTGGCACTGGATCAGACACTCTGCAAGGACGGATTTCTCATATCCATAGGTTAACTTCTGAAAGAAAAGGCTCTATCCAGTGGGAGAGTTACTTACCAATGTAATATTTTATGCATTGAGCTCCAGAGTGTCGCAAGATGACTTTAAGTATCACAGCAGACAGAGTAATTTCACATAATGAGTTAGTTCTTTAAACTGTTACCTCACTTAACACCGAACCAATTAATCAGGACAAGGGAAAAAAAAGTAATTCTTGTGCACTGCTGTACCACAATGCATTACTGCTCCCAGCTCAAAGTCCTTTTCTTACAAAGATTAGATCTCCAGAACCCAGAGCACTTTTACTTGCTTGCACTGCCCTTTTCTAATTACTCACAATAGGAGCTGACAGGCAAGCAGTCAGGGAGACATTGTTTTCACAGAAATTGCATATAAAAGATTCAGCAGCTGTGTAAATACATCATTTTTAGAAAGTGGACCGTCCTTTAGAAGTATGGAGATGTAACACTGTTCTGAAATTATAATAGTAACAATAAAAAGACTGTTTCAGCTTCACCAGTCACTGCTGTGGGCATGGGCTGGCCAGAGGAAACATTGTCCTGAGAAAAAGAAAGCAGGCTGGATCCAAAATTACTGCTTGTTAATACAGTCAGTGGCATTTAAAGGATTCATTCAATATTTTGTTAATATTTTAAAATATTTATTTTGAAAATACTTGATAAACCATCCTGTGTAGGGACTGAGACTTGTTCTGGCTGGTGTGGTCTGCATTCAAATACCAGGGCTGTGAATATCAACCTTGTGTCAACCAACTTATTCCCCTCTCTTGGATAGGAAAACATCCTTTTCTCCATGTTGTGTCATAAAGATGGTGTAACTGGGGAGGAGGAAAAGATAGGGGATGTAATTTCTCAAATGATTCAGTCACAGTCATTCTCCTCTCCCCACTTATTTCACTGAATATCTGACAATCAAGAAAGGTGCAATTATCTAAAGGGAAGAAACTGCAATATTAACAGAAATGGCATTTTACCACAGAGATTAAACATGGAATTTCAAGGGCTCATTTGTCAATGTGTTGCTTACATGTTACAGGGAATCTCTGAAAATCAGTTGAGTTATACTACTGGGAAAGACAGTGATTAATGAGACCCTGCCTTTGAGGGAGATACTGCAGGTGAAAAGAAACAAAAGTAGAATAGACAAGTGGCAAGGGCCAATGAGACAAACTCTTAATTGAAAACACCATGAACTAATTCACAGGGGGTTACAGGGCTATGCAAGGTCCAGAAAAATCTTTGGGAAATTTTTGTCCTTTTGCTTTGGAGCAGAGAAAGAAAGTGGCCAGTTTATATGGTTGCCATAGTAATGTAAACTGTTATTTAAAATACTTAAATATACTCAAAGTATTTCCAATGCTGGGATAAATTGCATAGCCAAGGCTCTAACAGCAGTGTACTGTTCAAGGAGGTCCTTCCTTTCTCACTGCCCTTTGAAATTTGTAGTCCTCTGCACCCTGATATGAGAGTGACTTTCAAAAATTAATCCATTAGCAGCTCTCATAAGAATAACAACTTTCAGTCAAGAATGATTAATTGTAAAGGACTTTATGGATCCTGAAGCCCTGACAGAAAGTAGGCACGTGCAGATGAAGGGATGAGGGAAATTGGGAGTGTAAAGGAAGAATGAAGTGTAAAGTGAACCTTTCACTACTTCCAAAGTTCCCTCTCTCAAAGGCACAATTGCTGGTGACTGCTCTGCCCTCCACACTGTTCCAGGCAGTTAAACTTCACCCAGACATCACTATTGCAGCCCCAAAAATTTTAGTTAGCCAGAAGTATTTCAAATTGTGGAAGACTATTCTATGTCCAATAGGTCTGAGATGATTATTCAATAGACGGAAGCTGAGACATGCTCAGATTACCCAAAAAAGCCAAACAGCACCGAAGAAAAATGTGAAATAATCCAAAAGCTGCAGGCACCAGGAGCAAAGATCTTTACTTTTTCCAAAAAAACAGGAGTCTGGTCTTTCCTTACTTAGTTGGTTATATATTTGTAAATGAGAAGACAAGTAAAATTGTCAGAATTTCCTAGTTATATAACTAATTAAAAAAGGAAGCATTTCATCCCATGATAACTGCATCCCATCCCTTTGTTTCTTGCCTCTCCCCTCCCACTTGGAGCAGTGCAGCACAGCTCACAATTCAGCTGTGGGCTGAGACAGCAAGTCAGGGAGCAGGCACACACCCACACCTGGCATGGTCACAGTATCAGGTGCTCAGATTCTTTACCTCCAGTGCTGCAGGGAGCAGAGCTGATTGGGAGAAGGGATAAAAACCAAGCAAGGACAATGTTACAGTGCCCACTGCTCCTGCTATTTTTAATGTGGGGCTGTCATGTTCATTATAAGCTCATATTTCCTGGTTTTATAATTCAGTCATTAAAAAAATTGCTGAGAGCTAAATATTAGCAAGCATCTCTGCTTACCAAAAAAAGAATTTCCAGAGTGCAAGGAGAGAGAGAGAGAGGGAATCTCAGATTCTGTTTATTCCAGTGGGAAAGTGATTCCAGCATGAGCAGGGCTATACCACCACAGAGCTTTTGCCAGAAACTTTGTATAATATGGCACAAGGCCATGGTCACACTGTAAAACTACAGGCACAGTGCATGGCACCCCAGTGGAATCCATGGGACTAATCCAAAATGCCAGGCTTCCCCCCAGATGTCAGATAGGATCCTTGCTCTCTGCCTTAGATCTTTTCTGAAGGACAAAAATAAATGTATAATTCACTGGTGCTACCTGGAATAGAGCCCCCAGTTGTTTGTACTGGCAGACAGGAATGTTCTGGAATCCTGATGCTCTTAAACAGCCCTGGCAGAGCCCAAAGCAGCAGCCAGGAAAACCAGCAGGGCTCTGCCAAGCTTTCCTGTGTCAGCTCCCTGTGACACCTCCTACCTGGGATGGGGGTGTCCATGTGAGCCCAGAGGTGAGAAATGAGCAGCATTGTCAAAGGGCCAAGTGCTCTCATATGAAAGTATGGAGTGTTGTTGGAAAGTTGGAGACAGATGGAATGGCCTCCACTTTTTTTTTTTCCCTCACCCACAGGATGATACCTGCAAAAATCAGTAGAAAATGTAGCCATATATATATATATATATATATATATATATGGTAAACATATATAAATATGTGTGTGACCAGTGTGACCTTCCTGTCACTTCCACAGTGTACTGCAATAAAAATTGTAAAATGGAAACATAATGTGTAGGAAAATTAACAGAAAGACAGAACTAGAGTATCAGCATCTCACACCTATGCCCTATCATCCCTTACAGCTCAGTGATCTCAGCTGCATGAACAGCTCTCATAAAATTAACATTCTTAAAACAGAATTATTTTATATGCTGCTTTTAAGTGCAGAACTAGAATTTATTGATAAAACAACAAAACAGGTATTTACTAAGAAAAATACTATTGTTAAAAAATGCAGACAATAATTTCATTCCAGACTCTGCCTCTTTAAAGATCTAAGTGGTGTGTACAAGTCTTTGTTGTGTGATGCAGTGGTTTCCATGGTAATTCATAATTTTTTTTAAGTTTAGTGAAGATGGTGCAGTCAAAAACATAAATAGCCTGAGCCCCTGGCAGGGTAAATTGTACAATGGCATTCTAGAATAAATTTACACGGTGCTTTTTTTTTTTTTTTTCTGAAGGGATATATTAGAGACTTATAATTCTTTGTGAAGAAAAATACTTCACTTTTCTTAAGGCTGCAATTATATTTGATTATAAATTTTAACTGTACCTGCTCCAGGATGATACTAAATTCTATAGCCCATTCATGTGCCCATTACTTATGGTTCCCCAAAGACAGTGATCCAAGCTGGTGGGTGTGGGAGAGTTTCCTGGAGTGCTACCTGGTTAAAAGGGTCTGAAGTTTTGCAAGAACATCACCAGAGAGATTTGTATTTGCCAGCAAAATCAAAAATATATCCTGGAATAACTAACTGAGTTGCAGACCTGTGGAGAACTCATATATATACACACAGACTTATGTTTATGTATATGTATATGTATATGTATATGTATATGTATATGTATATGTGTATGTATATGTATATGTGTATGTGTATGTATATGTACATATGTATATATATATATATGCATTTGTATATGCCATCCTGGAAGCCAGGAAATTGATTTACACCTTGTTTAGGAAAAGAAAGGCAATATTTTTAAAACTAAAATTTTTGTTTGCCAGAATTGTTTGATAGCAATACTGTTGTAGAGGACCTGTCCAAACCTACAGGCAATGTAATATCTTTCTCCAGCATGGGTGAAACATGCACTCAGGAAAGACTCCAAGAGCAGGGCAGAATGATGAAATACATCAAATACCTCACCTGAGTGCTCCCCTCCAGTCCTTTCCAGTGCCCAGACATCCAGGGCCAGACACAGTTTCAGCAATCTCAGTGGATTCATTTTCCAGGAGTTTGTCCTTGAAGTCCAGTGACCTTTTGCTTTCCACAGCATCCTGGGGCAAAAAGTCAGAGTTAAGCTACCAGGCTGAGTTGTACCAACAGCAGTCATCACTGTATTTTATAAATATAATGTTGCTTTGATGCAAGGCTAAATGTCTAATTTTGCTAATGATTCTGTGCCCAGAAGTAATGTGTGATATATGGTTAAAGATAGTTTTAAAATGCTTGAGCAAGAGGAACAGAGGGAGTTGGTAAAAGGACATTTTTAGTCCTGTGGTATTTGGAGCTACTTCTCCAGGGTACCAGCTATGGCATCTCACCAGCTCACTTCTGGAAGAATTTGGAAAGATACCTCTCAACAAAACTGACAAGCTAGAACTGCTCTTTCTCCAGTGCTCCTGCTTTCTCCTGGGCAGAGACTCCTACTTGGAATTTTTCAGTGAAAGAATATTGTGCTGTGTCCTGGTTTGCCTTCTTCTGGGCAAACATATGGCTTCCCCACAATGATTTAAAACTCATTAGGAGGTATCTGGCAAAGCAACAAATGTTTAACTAGCCAACAAAAGTCACATTCCTGGAAGAATTTCTAATAATTATATCACACCAAGTCCCTCACATATCTTTTCACTCTGTACAAATTAGTGTAGCTCTGTTGATAAAAGGAAGTGGTGCCAGTTAGAACCACTTGAAAATCTAACTTTTAAAATTCACAATAGGGTATGTCTATTAAACAATTTGAAAGTAAGAGATCCTTTAATACTAAATAGCTGAATTTGTATGCAAGCCATGTGAAATACTGGAATACAGGAATTTTTTTTCCGTTCATAGAGTCTTTATCCCTCATGGGTATGAAAGAGAAATTTTTAGGACATGGGCCAGCAAAAGAAAACTAACTATCCCCTATATTATGAGTAGAATAACACGTTCCTTCCAACTGTCCTTATTAATTAATAAACAGCTATGATCCTAGGTTGTTCTGGTCATTCAAATTTATGATCAGAATAAAATTACTCTCAATAGAGAGAAAAAAAAAATGCCTCTTCTCTAAAACTTCATAATGACTGATAAGTGTTCACTGCACCATAATTACATCTTTTTATTTTTCCTCTGCTGCTTCAGGTTTTAGTTTTGTTTTGGGGTTTTTTGTTTGTTTGTTTTTGGTTTTGGTTTTGTTTTGGTTTTTTTTTTAATATCACCATTTTAATTAAGCTTTAATCTTCACAGCACTAAACTAAATTAAAAGGATCTTTATGGTGTTGCTTTGGTAACTAACAGAAGGGGTAAAATTACCTTATCTGTTTGTACACCATGTTGCTGCTGTAAACATCCCAGTCACCGTCTGTAATTTGCTCATTTTCACTAGGCAAAAAAATGAAAAGGCATGTGACACTGAAAACAGTTATCACTGCTGGAACAGTCCTCTAGCAGGATCTCACTGTGATTGTCATGGACAAACATGGAGTTAGGAACTCTTTGCTCCAAGAGATTAACTTCAAGCTAATTAGGCAAGACTCAAAGCAGGCAGAGACAAGTGGAAGCAGCAGCACCCATCACAGGAATTCCCACCTCCTTGCCTTTCTGTCTGGTCCCCTTTATTTCCTTCAACAATCTGCAATGCATTAAAAGTTAAACACAAACTCCTTATGATTTTTCCCATGGTTTCCTGCAGATAATTAGCAACAAGTCTTCAGAACACACCTGCCACGTACCTGCCATGTCATTGTCTCGTTTTATATCTCTGTAAAATACCAAACAACAAATTGAGTTGTCCAAGACTATCAGCTAAACACAATCCTACATCACAGCACACTAACAGAAATATGCTGAAGGCATGAAAGCACACTTGACCCTGTGAAACCTCAGTTGTGGAATAGGCAAGAGAAAGGGGAAGAAAATTGTTAGACCTTTCTTTTAAAGATGAGATATTGCAGATCAAAAAAAAGCAAGATCCTGTTATTATCTAACAGAAAAAAAGAATACTTAAGATTGCTTAAAAAATAATACTTCTATACGATTTCAAAGTTTTACATGTCTGTTTCTCTTCCAGAAGCTTTCTCTTTGCTTCAGTCTCAGTAGGGGACTGATGCTCATTTCCATTTTAACAACCCCACAGACCCTGGCTGTAGTTGCCTAAAAATGCAGTTTAACCTAAGCTTTGGGAATCCTCCAGGGGTGAGTGAAGAGCTTTCCCAAAAGGCAGAGCCCATGTGTGCATCAGCATCACCCAAAGACACAACAGGACCTCTCACAGCTGTGCAGATGAGCCTTCCTGACCCCAGGAAATGAACCAGCACCAATGCAAAGGCTTTTTAATTACAAATCATTCCTCCAATACCCTTTTGATGTGAACTGTACTTCTCAACTTGGTGGGTTTTTAGGGAGACTTGATTATTTACAAAGCAGTACAGGGGAGCCCTTGGCACAGGGTGCCCAGAGAAGCTGAGTCTGCTCCTGGCTCCCTGGGAGTGTTCAAGGCCAGGCTGGACAGGGCTTGGAGCAATCTGGGATAGAGGAAGGTGTCCCTGACCATGGGTTGGAACTGAATAATCCCTTCTAACCCAAACCACCCCATGGTTCTGTGAATATGGAAAACCCTTGTGCCTACACAGCTGATTCCCAGCATCTTTGGCAGCCCCATTGACAGACTGACTTCAGAGCTATTTTTCCCCTCAATTTGGCTGTCCATGGGCATTTTTCAGTGTCCTCAGTAAAGCACTTAGAGCTTCAAGTCCATCATCATCATTATCAGGGAGATCCAATGTTGAAAGTTTAGTTGGTTTGGTTTTTTCAGAAAAAGAAATTCATGTAGCAAAAAGGATTTAATGTGCAGCACTCTATAACAGAGCTGTCCAACAGCTCTGATTGCAACTTCATTTGTGTTTTCAACTTATTTTCAATTTTCAGCTAAATAAACACAAAAACATGAAACCACTAAAACTAAGGCAGATAATAAAGTGCTGTCAAGCTGTGATAAAGTCAGTCTTCACCAAAGATCCATCTTCTCCCACTGAGAGATCCTAAATTTGAATCTGAACTAAGAATGACAGAACAGGCAGCGCTGAAAAACAAAAGTTTTCACTTGGTAGGATTTCTTTGTTTTTTGATTTTGATGGACAACAAAATGGTCGAAAGTTACAACTTATTTAGAAACACAAAAAAAAAAAAAAAAAAAAAAAAAAAGACAAAAAATAGAAGGTATCAAATAAAAAAGCCTAAGAAATGTCAACCACTGAGTATATAAAGAGGACAAAAATGACATTTTATTTTGCATCACCTTTTCTATGTCCTGAAAAAACCTTTTTTCTCAAGTCACATGTGTTAAAAATCTTTGCTCTTTCTTCAGTAATCCATAGAAAAACAGATTCTTAAAGTAAGCTTAAATGTAGGTCTCATAGCAATTAAATATGACTAATTATGAAATAGAAGTTCTATCATTTGATATTCACAGAGAGAATTTTTCCCCAGAGTATTTTACCCAATATATCCTCCTTAGAAGCATGTAAACAGATGAGCTGTATTGATGTCACTAAGAAAAGCCTGAACCTTTCTCTTATATAATGCCTTTTTTTCCCCCAAGAATATTTGAATGTAAGGAATATTTAAGTAGCGCTTAAGCAAAATAAAGTTGCTCCACTCAACACACAAAATATTTCAAAAAACTACCTGTGTCAGTAATCATGCCACTGGCTATTTGCTGATTGATAATTATTGCCATCATTTTCATCACATAGGAAAAAAAAAATACCCCTGAAAGTATCCTGTGAACAGTGTAAGGATGATCTCAGTGCATCAGGGTAAAGCAGCTGCCAGAAATCAGTCAGATCAGTGCTGAGAGTGCAGTCAAGCTCCTTGTGTACACTTAGCAAATATAATTATTTAGAACCTAGGGGTGCTTCCATGCCTCCTTGCTATTGCTTCTATTGTGTAAACAGAAAATGAAACCCTCCCTGAGCAGGGAACAGGCCACAGGCTGAGGGCAAGAAGTTAACATACCGGGAATGTGCTTTCCACAGGGAATCTAAGGAGCATTTCATAGGTTTTAATATAATCCAAGAATTGTAAGAACAACTGTGGCCACAGCTGGGATCCACCTGTTTGCCTCTGTGACAGATGTTCAGGGCTCTCAAACCCCTCAGTTACACACCAGCTGTACCTGAGTCAGGGAACACATTTCTTGCCAGGCTGCAGGAATTGCCTGCCCTGTCAGGCTGCTTGTTGGAGCAATCTGCCTCAGAGAAACACCTCCACACCCAGACCACCTCCCCAAAGCCTTCCCATCAGTGCAAATGCACATGCTCTGGTCTCCAGCAGAGATTCCTCCTTGGAGCCTGGCTCCCCCTGATTCAGGAGCAGACAAACATATTTATCCATCCATATTTATCCATGCCAGCCATGGCCTGACAAGAATTTTCTCTCAAGCAGAGCTAAATTACAGACTCTGTGCTCATTGGGAGTTTCTCCTCTCTACGTGCAGCACTCCCACTATCAGGTCTGTGCAATGGATTGGATCAGGAATCAAATCTAGCTGCAAAATGACCAGAAGACAAATCCTCAGCATGCTGAATTGAAGGAGGATCCTCTCCCCAGCCTGTTCACCATCTGAACAGAAGGGATAGCACAGGCTAAAAGTAGCTGAAAAGCCAAGCAACTAAATATTTAAGTACTGCCTCAGCTAAAGTAGCTCTCCAAATATTTATTTTTGTAGCACACTTACAATAACTAGAGTTGTCCAGAAAAGCCAGAAAACTGACACTGGCATGGTTCTTGTATGCAGAAGATTATCTCTTCTGTAATATACACTAGTATTCTGCAGAATTTACTTGGGATTTAAAAATAGGAATGTATATTAAAAATGATGTCTCATATCAATGTTTGACAGCTAGTCTGTACAGGGATAGGTTTTCTTTTTAATGAATGCCATTTTTTTAATACATATATTCCCCTAAAAATTGCAAAAGAATACATATTAAATGCAATGAGCACTATTTTTTGCTTTATCCCTAATGTTAATCTTGTATATCTGATTATTTCTTTTTCAATAATAGCAGAAAATTACTTTGTCAATTATATAGCTTATCCTATGCTGATATATTAGAGACTAAAAGGCAAATTCAAGAGAATCCTGTTCCAAAGATAGACTGCACACTGGTTTATAACAAGCACTTCTAGACCATGACCAATATAAACATTCTCTAAAATGAAGTAGGTGGTAGCCTGGACAATTTTTGGCCATTTGAAATCCGTTCTGCTTTTGCTGCATATTCCTAATCACATCATTTGTGCTCCTGTTTGCTTAGTCCCCATTTTCTTCTTCTTCTACCATTTCCTTCACAACATATATTAGTTTATTTTTAGCTTTGGAAAAGTCCCTCAACACCATGTTTTCACAATCTCCTTGCAGCTTCTGTATTGCTGGGGAGGCACTGTTAGAAACTCATCCATAACAGTTCAGTCTCTCTCAGTCTCAGACAACTGCTCCATGGATGTGGTACTTTGCTTAAAAAATTATAATGTGATTTTCTTGGGAAATAGATTTCTTCCTTGAGGTAATTGTCAGGAATGTAAGATGGCCAAAGAGCTCTCCCTTATATTTAAATAGGTTCCAGGCAGAATCACAGATTATTTTGTTGTTGCTGCAGTTGTTGTTTTTGCAGTAAAGATGGAACCATCTGTTCCTTTGAAGAGGTGCCAAATCAGTTGAAAATAATTCATTCAGGTATTCAGTGAACCACAAGAGCTGATGGTTTAAGGATTCTGGAAGGTTTCAACAGGGAACACCAAATGCACTTTGCCCAGTTTGGATTAGATTTTATTTCAACAGTGAGCTCTGGGTAGTTCAGGAAAGCACAAGCGGACACAAGAGAGTTCCTCTCTTTCTGTCTCCTTCCCATTTCAAACCTGCTTTAATAAGAGTCAACAGCTACATATCATGTGAACATGACCAGCTCACACTATCCTAAGGGTAATTATAAATTGTGGTGACAACTTTGGTGTAGTTCTGCCTATCAGAAATCAACCCAATGGCCAGGAGATGTCTGGTTTATCGTTGGTTTATGTTGGTTTTTGTCCCCAGTTTGTGCTCCTGTGGGACAGCCCTGCCCTGTTGTTGGCCATGTCTGCTGTGAGTATCAATAGCAAATATCTCACTGCTGTGAACTTGGGCACAGCAAGGACAGGACATCATGTGCAGCATGAGCAAAGAAGGGGAGGGAAGGACTATCCAGAACCAATCTGTGAGTCTGGACAAGATGATGCCTTGCTTGACAAGTCTCTGATAACACAGACCAGCAGCAAATGAAAATAAAAATATTCCAAGGACCTCCTGAGCCCTTAACCGTCCTTACTTGCAATGGTTTTCTGATGAAACAGCTGGCAAGTCAATATTAGCTGGTGTCTGAGAGAGGATAATTTCTGAAGCATTTTCTGCTGTGGGTTTTATAATGATGAAGAATTGTCTGCACGAATTTATAACTGAGTGGGTTAATTAAACATTACCCCTGGGCATCTGAACATTGAAGAATGTGTCTCTATTCTGAAAGGAACACTTAATCCTCCTCAGCCTGATGCATTCCCTGTAATATTTACTAATAAATTTTAGTTTATTTATTGCTTGAATTATTTATTATAAGCATTGTGGGAAAAAAAACACAGTAGCTTAATAAGGTTTAGTTTTCTCACTTTTCAAACTCATTGGGATGTTAAATTTTAAATAATGCAAACCTATGTTGGAGCTCTCCTTTTTCCTGTAAAATATTGGAAACAACTGAACACAAACATGACTGATATTAAGCATTGTTTAAAGAAATCATGAATAAAAGAAGTAATATATTAAACCACTGTGTAACACCTTCCAAAGCTGTGGCAATTGAGCATTCATTACAATCTTGTTAAACAGCTATTCTATCAGTAGTTCTAGCATCACAGTGAAGGACCCTTAATTAGGTGATGTTTCTTTCATCCTTTATTTATTAGGTTTTCGAGCCAAAATAATAAAAAAAAGATTTGCGGCTCTAATAAAGTACCACCATTGCCATATTCCTTTCATATATCAGTAATTTGTTAGTTAATATGAACCTGCATTTTCTATACTTTTCTTATGATAGATGTGCCAAACACAACAGAGAGCAAATCAAAATATTTACAACATACTGTAATTTCCTTTGCAGCCTAATGTCATAATTAAGAAACAACTAAGTTTATGAATCTGCTTTGCACATTTGAAAGTCATGTGGATGTGTGGCTGACAGAAATGACAATCTTTTTAAGAGCTTTATCAGTCACACTGTTGAAATACTATACTCACAAAAAAAAAAAAAAAAAAAACAAAAAAAAAAAAAAAAAAAAAACCCACGAATNCACGTATTTTTGCAAGGCAACAAGGTTATTTTGAGGATTCCCTTGTCTCCTGACTTTTTAGAGACAAATGATTTTTTGCCCTGGGTAGGAAACAGCTTTAAGTCTATACCAAACAACTAAATTCTCACTTCACACATTGATTCATCAGATATTGAAGCTAAAGGCTGTCCCTGATAGAGAACACACTGTTATTCTCTCTGCACTTTAAACAAGTCCTTTTTAATTAAAAAAATATTCTCAAGCTGTCTCTAGATATAGTTTTACTTTATCTGGTTATCTCTAAATAGGCAGATTTGGGGTTGTATTGTGTGAAATAATCCTGTCAGACACAGATTAGCAGGAAGGAGGCACCAGAAATGCAGGATGGATTCAAACTGATCCCTCTGTGCTGTGGGGAGGCACAGCCAAGACCCACGTGCTCCCCATGGAGAATTCAGCAAGGCTTTCCTGGGGATTTCCTTTGCCAGCTGTGGGACCAGCATGTCTGGCACTGTCCCTCACTCAGCTGGGCTCTCTGTGCTGAGCACCCACCTCTTTTCATGATCCTGCTCCTCCTGTGGCAGGAAAACTCCTGTTCACCCAAGATACACATCACCCAACACGGGAGGCTAAAGGAAAAAAGAGAAATGGTGCTTAGAACATTAATCTTGAAACAAGCCAGGATGCCCACATGCTGATAGCAAAGATGCTGCACACAGTGGGTAAGTGTCCTGCAGCTGTAAAATAAAGCAAGTTAAATAACCTGGCCAGCACAAGAGCTCAGTGCATGCTGAAAAGTGCCTGTACTAGTGCAGAATTTTATTTTAGGACTGGTGGCTTTAAAAAGTACTGGTTGATTGGCAGCAAATTTCTGCAGCTTTTCAATATTCTTGTGACAGGAAGTTATCTGCAAAAATATATATCATTTCTTGCCTTATATCAAAAGGACAGATGAGAAATGTATATTTTATGTATAAAGAGAATCTGCCCTCAAATATGGAGCTTCTGTCTGGCCTAAAGTCAGGGGCAGAATGGGTGAGCATCACCATTACTGAGATTATGATCCCTGAGCAACCCTACATAAAGGACATACTTGAAGGTGTTTATATAACCAGACTTTACTGAACATTATTCAATTAACTGCTTTGATGGCATAGGACTTATTTATAAACAGTCCAAGCCTTCTGCATTGCAGCTATGACTGAAGGTTATGGTGCTTTAACTTCAAATTCTGTAAGTCATTATGAGCCTCTTAATAGCAGATGGGTTCTGTTCTGAACTACATCAGACTCCAGTAAAAAAAGGTTGTCAGTATAATCATTTTCTAGCTGGATGTAGCATACAATTGGCCAGAATCAGACAGTTAATGGGCATTTAGTTCCAGTTTAAATACCTAAAACAGCAAATGCTTTAATCAGGAAGCTCTCATTAATTAAAAAACAGTGATTCCTTTTAAGCTGTTAGTATTAATCCTGCATTCCTGTACTCTGGAAGCACTGAATGCCTACATCTTTATGTGTATTAATTGGACTCCTCTATTCATACTAATGCAATGAAAATATTCACACAGCAGGCACGAGAGCTTTTTTAAGTGAATGGTTAATTGTGCCACAGGGAAGTTCATCTTGCAATTTGTGACAATTGCACTTACACAAAACTCTGGCAGTTCTGGAGTAGCAACGAGACCAATCATACCTGATAAAATAATTCTGCTTGTAGAGTGCAAGCAAACACTCAAAGCAGAAATCTAATCCGCCTTTCTTGGTAGATGCATTCCCTTCACATGCCTTGGGAGGTCTTAAACTCATTGAAAATCCACGCCCTTGGAGAAGCGATTCACAGGAAAAACTTTCTAGAGAAGGAGAACGCGTAGAGAAAAGGTGCAGCCAGAGCCAGTAAGACATTCTGCAGCGAGACACGAAGCAGAACCGCGGTGCAGACCCTCACACGGATTGCAGAGGATGCTGCAGGGCCATATGCTGCACAAATGTTGGGGAAAGGCGCCCGTCCGCCCCCAGCGCAGAAGGGAGCGCGGTGGCGGAGCGGCTTCTCCCACACAGGCACCCAGGGAGCAGGGATGCGCTTCCCAAAGAACTCCCAGGTTGATTAAAAGCCTTGTTGGAAACGCAGAGATAAAACAGAAGGAGAAAATAATCTAATGTGCTTTAATTTCTTACTATTTTCTCTTTTTTTTGCCAGAAGCTGAATCAGTGTAACAGCAAGCTTTGTTTTTCTGCTTCTAGAACAAAACGCTGGCTGCCAAAACACAGGGGGGTTAGCCTTTATGAAGTTGCTGTCCTGCATTCTCAAACACTTTTCAAAAGAAAAGCCCTCCCTTTTCCTACAGGTTACCTGTTTTGAGTCGACCTCTATGTTTCACAATCGCAATTTAAAAAATATTATTTAATTAACGCCCTTCGTTTGTATTCACAGTAGCATTTGTATGCATTCAATTCGCTCAGTCTGTGGGCTATAGCTGGCAAATAACACCACTTAACAGCTGTTAAATAGGGTAATCACCTGTTGTTATCCACAGGTAGCTTTAATTCAAATGCTAATTGCTCTCAGTGCTCTACTTACAAACCTGCCCCAGTGTCAGCTGCTGTCTGTGCCTCACCAGATGGATGGGAGCCTCGGATGGATCGCGCTGTCCCTCTGCAGGAAAAGGGTCTGAGTTATAAAAAACCTTCCTACCCTACAGTGCCGTGAACAAGAAAAAAAAAAAAAAAAAATAAAACGGCACAAAAATGAAACAGTGAAAAGCTTTCAGAGAGCCAGAGTCGCTGCAAAAAGCAATGAATAGGGAAGATGAAGGAAAGGAGTGCAATCAAGAAATACTGATGTACGAGCTGGTGCTTCCACCGACTTACAGCCACAACGAGTTAACCTTCACCATTACTAAACTCAGTTTGATAGAATTCAGAAACAGCTGTTGCAGATGTATGTCAGCCTAAAGTGATAGGAAGTGAGAGCTAAACTGCTTGAACAGGTCAGACGGTGGTAAAAAACCCACTGAAAAAAATAAAATTTCTAGCCTGATATAGGTTAATTCCCTTTTCTATCCCATAGATGTAATTCTTCACTAAAAAAAGTTATGATTTTTCTCCCTTTGGTGGAAATGCCTCAAAACTACACTGTACAACTACTTACTCGTCACAGCAAGAGGCTTCGTATTATTTTTTTTCTAAAAGATCTCCAATTCACCCAAGCTCTCTGGAGGCACAATTTCATGTTGTGCCTAATTTCATCAAACTGCATTGCTGCCAGAAGTGATGGTTTAATTCTGTCTCCTTTCCCCTCTTAACTCCAGTGACGTGTTCCTTACCCTTTCCTCATATTAGATTTAGTCATTCCCTCTGTTTCTGGAATATGACTCACTGATCCAAAGGGAAAGTAATTTATTTGGAGGGGAGATCTTCATGTGAGAGCCCCCAGTCAGAGGGGACTGAGGCTGCTGTGGAACAGTGCCCTGAACTGTCCTGTGTTCCTGGATGCTGGAGTTCCTGGCTGCACAGCTGCAGGTTTTATTTTAGCTCCCCCGAGTGTAAAAGGGCCATTCATTCCCCAAAGCTATCAGATTTTCACATTGCACTGGATGATTTTCCTGCCCTGCTCTCCAAAGGGCTGCATTTTTTATAGGGTGAGCAAAGCCATCCATCAGTGGCCCTAAAGCAGAACCTCCTTGCTCAGTTTCTACCCTTTGATCTGCTCAACTCAGATAATTCTGGGTGCCAGGATCCCAAACAGTCCTCAGCTCTGGAGGATACCTGCCTTTCCACTGGAAAAAGTGGGAACCTCAGAAAATGACTGCTAGCACAAGGCTACACTTCTTCCTGCCTCCTATAAATAGGAGAGAAACATCATCACAGGGTGATGAAACCTGGCTCTGAGAAAGGAATCAAATCCTATAGAAGTCACATATTAGATAAATCTGCAGCAAGTATTGGCCCAGCTTTCAGTTTTGGTCTGAGCTCACTATACTGATTGGAGCTCTGTCCTTGAAGAAAGGAGCTGCTCAAAATTTCCAAACACAAACTTGAAATTTAAAAATGTGTGTAAGAATGTTCTCCAGTTCTTTGACACCTTGTGCTTATGATGAGCAGAGGGAGGAATGGAAACCTATTAAACCCAGGTCACTTTATCTCTTGGTGTCCTGCTTTAGGCACATCATTGAAATGAACATCCTGCAGCAACCACCACTTGTGTGTGGATGCTCATTTTAGCAAAGCCAATTATTTCAATCATCAAAAGGAAAGAACTGCTTGTTTGACAGTTATGACTCATTAACATACATTTCATTTTGATGAGCATTTTTTAAAAATTTTGTTTTGCATATTTTGCTTACAGGAAGGGAGTAAAATAAAATATTTGTTAAAGGATGAAGAGCATCTATGCTTTGATAGAGTTTTATAATCTCTCAATGAAAAGCCTGCTTTGTCAGTTTGAAAACGATATTTTTTCTGATTCTCTTTTGGACTGTGAATTGAGAATAAGAGTGTTATATGTAAAATTCTATGTTTAATGTAAAAGTACATTTTAATATATATTCAATCCTGCACGAATAAAGAAAACAAATCAAAAAAGCCAAGTAAAAATTTGAATGATGCTCTTTCCCTATTAGAATCAAAATCAATCCACACTTTCATTTACTTTCAATGAGAAATTGAAAACCAGTTGGTCAAATTATTTCTTTTATTTAACAGTGACTGTATGAAAAAAGGAAATAATTCAAACAAATTAAAGAGGGTGTTTTTTTTTGTTACTTCTCAAGGATAAAACCCCATATAAATTAATAATTAACCTAATTTTCTTGCATCCCAAAGATCACAGGTCAAGGTATCATTAAGCATGTTTCACCCTGAAACAACAGAACTGCAGAGTTTACTCTTTTGTCAGTTATACCAGAAGATTAAAGATGGCTTGGTATGAGGACATGCAGCAATGGGAAAACTTCACCCTCTGGGACTGAGCCACAGCTTTCAGTTGATTCCTGAAGTCATAACTCTTTTTTATTATGAGTCACAAAAGGCCACTGCTCTCTCTTGTATTACTGCTCAAATTAGGAGCCTTACTCATTTCCTTTTTCTCCCACAGTTTAAGTTCCATGACTATTATAAACACCCACTATAATTCATTCAGGACAGCAGCTCATCTGGAGAACCCCATCTGAAAGTTTACTGGTGGTCATTTTAATTCCAGTAAGCTGTGTCATGTACAATAAATGACAATGTAAGCAACTGAGATAATATCGGATACAACCAGACCCATATTTTGTTCCTCTAGAGGTATATAAGGGAAAGGGCACCAAATTAACAAAAACTGAGAGAGGAAAGACCAGAAATTGCAGTTAAAAACCTGGCTTCTCTCAGATCCTCTCTTTCATGCTACTGTTGTTGGCATGACAAATTTTCACCCACCAGGTTCAGTGCAATTCTGGGAAGACCTTTGGAGTGTGAAGCTACCTTTAAAAAGGGAAGAGGATCCCCACCTTACCTCAGACAGGGCAAGGAGGTCAAGGGCACACATGATGGGTCAAGCTGTTATTTCTTGTCTATTTATCTATATATTTGCAGAGTGAGATGAAATATGAATTAAATACATAAATAGGCAGGTTAAACATTTGAAAGCTGTGTACTGATATTCCCTGACAATGGGGTGAGGGAAAGTGCTTGGTACAAGCCCCTATGAGGAGGAGGAAGACCTAAACCTCTAGATCTCCTGCTAACAGTTCTAGAAACTGTCTTTGCTTTGGAAGATCACTCTTCCCCAACTCTCTTCTTCATAACCTTTGGTAAATACACACTGAGTTGCATAAATCCTGGGGATTTTGGCAAGAGATAAACAAAAACCTAGCAATGGCATTTCCTGATATAACAGCTCCTGAACAGAGGCAAACCCTTCTTCCTCAAGACAGTACCAAATTTCACAAGCATCCTTTAATATTGATGTTCACAGGTCATGAGTCTCCTTTAACAATCAATAATGAATTAAGACAACATCAGAGATCTCCAGGTCTGTGCCACAAGGGAAGCAGGAACGTGCATGTAAAGCATTTCAGGAATCACAGAGCATTTCAGGATGGAGCAGTGCCCGTGCTCCCCTGTGCCCAGGAGTGACCAGGGGCACAGGACAGCATGTGGCAGCCAAGAGCTGCTCCCCAGCCCTGCCTGTGGCCTGGGCTGGGGGATGCCACAAAGCTTTTCCTCCACCAAGCAGCCTCAGCAAGGTCCCTGCAGCCTTGCTCAAGTGGCAGCAGGCTTTCAGCAGCAAGGCTTTTTCAGAGATAATTCACTCAGTGTTAAACTTTCTGCCTCTTTCAGGGGCACTCAGAGCCCTGTTGCCTCTCCAAACACTGTCCTGCAGCTATAGGATCTGAATCACAACCAGCTGCTAAATTTGGGTTAAATTGTTTCAGTCATTAAAGCTTTGCAGCAATTTCCAAAGCCCAGAGTGGCTAGTCTAAACACTCTTTGTAATCATGCTTTCAAGTAAAACTTCAAAACTATCACACACCAAGGAGTGAATTATGTTTAGGGGCTGGAATAAATTGGGGAGAGGAGGAATTTTTTCTTTAAATGACAGATTTTAACCTCAATTATTAATCTTCAAACATGAACAAACATTTCTAGTCCCTGAATCAACTGAGAATTTATTAACTGTCAGAGTATTAAAAGGCATATCTAATATATTTTACTGAGAGGAATTGCTGGTGAGTGCTCATGCAGTAAGACATAAGGAGACGTGAATCTGGGCATGTCTGTCAAACTTCCTGGCAAAATGACATATGAAGAAATCACATTTTAATCTACAGGCACAGGATCTTTGGGGTATAAAAATAAAAATCAGATTTTGAGAAGTTGTTTTATTAAAAAAATATATTTTTTTCCTTTTTTTAAAATTATGTAACTCTTCCAAGTCAGATTTCCCCTGTTTCAAAACTGTGCAGCTCTACAGACTGAGACAGCATGGCTCCAGTTTTGTTTAGTAATGTTTATGATTTTCTATCCAGATTCTATGGTTCCTATCAAAAATTATATAGAAACTCCAACCTGGGCATTTAAAATGTAGAGAAATTGATCAGTAAGGAATATTCCTTCCAGGATAAGACCATCAGAGTAGAAGGAATCCTTTTAGTGCCACAAAAAGGAAGGGAAAAAAACCCAACAAAACTATGTGGAACATAGCAAAACTATGTGGACTTCACCTGTAAAAATTACTTACTTTGGAAGGATTTTAATTCCAGAGCTGTGGCCAGGCAAATGAAGTCTCTCATACCATGTGCCTCCTCCTTTATGGCAGGGAACTCCATTTCTAATACCACCAGATGGTCAAAATTTATTAGGCTGCATTGACCATGGTGCAATATCTCATGTGAGGGAAAACTGCATCAAGGCCAACATTTAACATTGTCCATTACCCCATCTGTGTTGTGCTCTCCTGTCCTTGTGACAGCCTGTGAATTAAGTATCTACAAGAATCCATGTGAAAAATCATCTTCGAAATTAAATAATTACTGTAAAAGGTTAGAAGCTTAAAAATTTCAAGTTTCTTTACAGCAAACACATTATTTCTCTACAACATATTTCTTATATTTTAAGATTAGCTGAGGCATTTTCCCACTCAGCTACAGAAAAATACAATTTCTAAAAAAGACATTTAATTTTAATATATTAACTACCATAGCTTCTTCTAAATTCTGGCATGAATTTAAAGCCTGATCCATAGTAATTATGATACTTCAGTTAATTTTGCCATGAATTAATGTGTGGTACTTCCTGATTCATCAATAGCAAAATTTCATTTCCTTTAAGTAGCATTTCTTTCTATTCCTCGGGAAAAGTTCTGAACATATTGAAGTTAAAATACTGATGGAAATTAAATTATCCTGTGAATAAAATCAATATTGCTTTTCTCTAAGGAGGAATAAGCTGCATATTTAACATTAATCACCTGATAAATATATAAGAGATAAATAAAGAAAAGTGAAAGCCAAAAATTAGATCCTTTTTCCCGCAGTAGGGACTTGATTAAATAGGTCAAGAAGTCATGAAAAATAATTACTGCTTCTCTATTTGTCATAACCACTTTTAAATGGGAATTTGTTGCCTGGTTTCCTTCAGCTACAAAAAAATGAAACACAAATAATATTTGAATTTTTTTTTTTTTTTTTACATTGTCCAAAAGAAAAGCACTGAACTAGAAGGTTATTAAAGATTTTGAAGTAAAATCAATGAGCTATAGACTCTCTTGTACTTTTCTGCACAAAAGATAATTCTCCTAAAAATTCATTGAAATAAAGCACAAACTGTTTGGGTTAGAAGCCAAGGAAAAAATATAACCCCAATATAAATACTGTCATAAGAATATGGTACATTTGTGTCAATGTCTGTCTTCATTAAATTCTTTGCTACAGCTATAAATTGTCAGAGATTTAGGAAATGTCATGTTCTTCCCTTTATAAAACAATCTGTTAATAGATTAAGATATTAACTTACTATAATAAACTATTTTAATTATGCTTTTTCCTAGGTTCAGCCTGGCTTGTGTGGGAAAGACAAATCTCTTATGCCTCAGTCCTGCTCATTAGAATTTAATCTAAGGGAAAGGGCTCAAATGTCCTTTCAATCTTTTAAGTGAATGCATATTTGTGGAATAAAATTCCAAAGCCATATGTCCCTCACACTTGGAGATAAAGGAACTGCCTACCTGCACTTATCCATTTCTATGCTTAAAATTGCAATATTCTGACACTTCAGGCTCTGGGCTTAAATGGAATCAGGGCTCCTGTCCTGTTGCTCTCCAGTCTACAGTAAAGCAGCTTGAAATGCTTTGTTTGAAAATCTTCTGCACCAAAAATATCTGTGAGTCACAGTGTAAATGATGTTAAATTTTTTCAATAAGGGCATTTGAAATGAAAGCCATTGTTTCAAAATGCAAATTTAAACTAGACATACTAGCTTTAAATAGCAGGTTAGCTCCCACTGAAATTTTGTTCTGATATTACCAACAATTTTTTTTCCAATGTCTTTTTAATATTTTAAAACTTTTCTTTTGCATTCTAAGAAAACTAATTTCAAGATGTCAGCAGCTCCTGCAGTGGAAGCATTTCTGTTTCTAAAGAAAGTTGAAATCTTTCCATGTATTCTGCAGTGAGACCAGCAGAATTTCAAGTGATATTTTACAGACATCCAAAAAGCCCAGTCACTGTCAGAACAGAACAAAACACCTGTGATGTGCATGTGCTCACAGGTAACAGGACAGCATAAAACTGACTAGAATTCCATGAAACACCTTCCAAAACCTTATGGAGCAGGACTCGAGGCTCATCTGCACAAATGTTAGTCTTTTTTCTAACCAGAAATTAAATTTATGTCAGACTATCCATGCTCCTATTTCATTAATGGATAATTAACTGAATTAAAGGCCACTTTTTTCTTTATGTGGAGTCTTCCAAAATACTGAATGCTAACTTCCCCCACTCTCCAAGAATCCAAATAGCTCAATTTTTCTCCTCTCTAGGTGGAGACGTAAGGACAGGCAATAATGCAGAGAACAGGTAATTACTTGATTGTGCTTTGAGTTTAGTCCTACTTAAATAGTTGAAATTCCACACTCAGATGAAAAATGGTTTCCTGAAATGGTGTTGCTGCACTAAAAATGACTAAACAGATATTTAACTGGTGGACTTTAAAAAGAATTATGTCAGTTCACCACTGTAAAGTCCCATCACTATCATGGAAGCCCTTGACAGATTGCCCTCAGCAGTGTTTAACAAGGAAACAGTCAGAAATCAATGATAGCACAAAAAAAAGTTGAGGCAATTTATGTAACAATACCGAGAAATGCCATGTAATGGATGTAAGGGTTATCAGTCATCATTTACTAAATGCAACAAAAGAGACATTGGAAGTTGCTTTTTTCATATACAGAAATCACACTGGAATAGAGGGAGCCATTTTTACATGCTCAGAGTACAAAAATTTAAGGTCACTAGCTTTTCCTTTGTAGCAATCTTCTGTTAAGTCTAAATGAGGATTTGTAATTGTAAGCTTGGATAAAGTCAACATTTACCATTAAGATTACAGAGAGCCACTGTTGTATTTTGGATTAGGCTATGTCATAGCAGGTTTTCTAAAACTATGATTATCACCTAGACTTATCTGGACTTATCACCCCTGAACAATTAAGATTTAAAAGCCAAATCTCAAAAGCCAAGACGAAGAAATAAAAAACAGCCCCAAAAGGTTTCTGAAAGCTAATCCTTTGTATTGCTCTCACTCAAAGGCCTGGGATCACTTTGTGCCTTTCCACATCTGAATGCAGTGAGGAAATTTAACTCAATGCCATACAGAGTGAGGATGTGCAGTACACAGAGCACAGCCTGCCTGAATACTGTCCCTTTTGTCCCATCCCTTTGTCTGAGGAGTCAGCTCCCTCAGCTGGCTGAAGAGCTCCAGAGAGCACAACCCATTTCATGCAGAGAGAGCCCGCAGGTCAGGGGGTTAACATCTGCTATAAATACCTCAGGACTTCTTGGCCTGAATTGCAGAATGAGATTGCTTGATGTTTCTACACTGCACAGGCTGTGTCACCCTCTGCCTTACTGCATGACACAACTCTGAGCAGAGGGTCAGGTACATAAAAGGAATAATGCACTCACATTTTCTCACAGAAACAAGCTGTGGAAGCCTGCAAATACAAGTAACAAGTATTCCAAACCACCAGAATTTTAAAGCACACCGAGTTCCAATTCTTGGTCAGCTCTTCAGTCAGGTCTGAGTTGTACACTAAGATTTTATTAAGGTATATACATATATATGTATGTATAATCCAAAGCAATGGACTGCAAAAAAGTGCACCAAAAGATCAATTTTTGATTTGGGTATTGAGGTCACTGCCTGCTCCTATTTCATTAAAGGCTGTTTTTTTACTGAGTTCAGTGGAGCAAGGGGAGGACAAACACTTGCTGCTAAATGGATGTTTCATCAGGCAGCCTTGTCAGTGCTTTGAACAGTTACTGGAGAGTGGCAGATCCCTGAAAGGCTCTGACCTCCCCCACGAGCAGCTGTCAGCACAGAAACACTTGAAAGCTTTTTCATATGCTTTTCTCACATATTTGGTGAATGTGATATAGGAAGCTCACTTTAATGCTCTCCACACACGGGGTTTTATTCAGTGTTTATCCAAACAGAAGAGGAGAGATGTTTGCTGGAAATAGTTGAAGGCTGATTTAAACTATTCTTATTAATCGCTAGTTGCCTATCTATCAATTTTGAAAATAAAAAAAAAAAAAAATAAAGTTGCACTGCTGAAGTTGGAAGGACAAGGAATAGTAAATACAACAGATAATCCCTGGTGCTCAAGAAGAGGCTGGGTGGGGGCAAGGGTGTTGGAATGAGATTATCTAAAAGGTCCCTTCCAATTCAAGCCTTTGTGTGATTCTATGGCAATGATGCTCCTGAAGAGAATATCAGAACCAGACAAGATCATCTAGAGCAATGTGAAGATAGACTGTGTAATATCAGTTAACTTAAGGTCAGACTTTGGTCTCACATTGATATATCATTTTAAATTATCTCACTTGCATGTTATAGCCTCAGAATTATGGTTATACAGAACTAGTGAAAAGCTGAAGGTTGTTGTTGCTAAAGGAGAAGTTAAACTCCACCTAAGACTATTAATAACATATCACATATTCAGTGTCTACATTATTTTAGTTATAAAAGCATCCTCCTCCACCTAAGGCATTACCTTCTTGTGATATAATGCTACTTCTTTCCTGTGGGCATGGTGGATTTTTAAAAAGATTACATCTAATGGGTGAACACAGATGTAAAGTGCCAACCCTGTGTGCCACCCACCCATTCTGTGATCTCTCACCACACCTACACAGTACCTGCACTGTCCAAAAAATGAGATCTCATTTTCAAAACATTTAAAGAGACTCCAATATGAGGAGAGACAAGAAAGCAAGTTATATTGTTGTGCAGAATTAAATATAGGCATAATTTTGAAAGAGTCTACCAGTTCCACAGACTGTCCCCAAAAGACAGTGAGAGGATAAATCCCAAACTGCAATAGCCTTTAAAAATGCAGCAGTCTTTCTTTTTGTATAAGCCTTATCTGTATACACATACACTAATTTATACACCATAAAATGAGAATTTTCCAAGTATAAGTCCAAGAGATGTAAATTATTTGTGTATGCACTGATGAGTGGGTGCTTTCTGAAGCATTTCTCTTTTGTGACATGCTAATCCACTAAATCATTTTATACATGCCACAAAAGCAATTTCCCAATTATCCTAGGCAACTTGCTAAAAAGAGTTGTATGAGGTGTAAATGAATTTTAAATAAAGTCTAAGTCCTCACTTTGGAGCCACTAATATTAAATAGTATTAAATGCTTCATTCCACATGCTGAAGGAGCAGAAAGGAAGGTTTGTAGGAAGATAAGTATCTATCAAACTGATCTTTTAATTCTACTAGGAATTCATTGTATTACAGTTGTTATGAAGAGCTATCCAGAGCACTAAGTAGAATTCTTAAACCTTATGCAGAGAGAAATAAATTCTGAACAACAATGTTAGAACCAGCAAATGAAATATGGTCTGGTTAAATATCTAAAAGGAAGTTTCCCAAGCCAGCTTCTCCCTCTTTAATTGTGTCATCAGCTTATTTTCATCAGATCCCTATTTTCATCTACTTTTACAGAAATAGGCATTAGAATTCCTCAGATAAAATGGACCACTTTCTCTAATTCATCAAAGAGATGAAGGCTCTACTTTTAATGTTAAGACCCTTGGGAGACTGCAGTGAAAAGCATTCCATCATAATTTCTAACAAAAAAATTTCTTTGAAGTACAGTGAGTAAATATTTAGGCAGCTCAGTGGATAGGACTGTAGTTTCATTCCTTCATATTTCCTAACATGAGTCCTTACCAATGTAATTTTCAGTTCAAATTGACTTACAGAATCTACAAATGCTTTATGCTAGTTAACTTGTAAAAACACCAATTTTTTTTCTATTTGAGCACATAATAACTGTTATTGGATTAGAGCAATGTCACAAACCTAATTTGATTTTTTAGAGAGAAGACAGACAACTTTATAAGGATCTCTGAAAAATGAACATGCTGCTTTAACAGAGGACTACAGAGTTTGATGTAGTATTTTAATAAAGACTAGTATTGTGGCAGCTAAGGGAGAAAATCATTAAGCCATGACTCTGTTGGTATGCAGAACTTTTGTGTGAGAGTGAAAAAAACCCAACAACAACAAATAAAAACAGCCCAGAGCAAACATCTCAGTCTTTGGTTCTATTACTCTGCTCTAACAGGGCTGTGGGTCAGGGTTGGGATGGAAAACTCGTGTGTGTGATTCACACCCTGCTCTGCACTTGCCTCTCCCAGTGCATTTTCCCACAGTGCTGGCTGCAATTACTCAACACTGCCAAGACTGTCTTGGGATCTCACCTGCAAAATTGGCTGTGACAAAGAGCATCTATCTAATTTACTGCCATGTAACCAATAGAAATATGAAGCTAAGACCACTAGCATGGAGATACTATGATTTAGCTTAACTTTGCGTTCAACATTTTCACTTTTTACAGAGTTTAATTAAAGGGGAAAGAAAGAATGAAGATAAATATTGATTTAAAAAATCATAAGAGAACATATTTGTCTAGGGAAGATCAAAGGAAAGGTAACAATATTTGAAGGTAATAAAAAAGTTGCAGATACAAATTAGAAGAAAATATCAACTTTCCTCATAGCTGCATATGAGCAAGACCAAAAAGAAGCCCAGAAAAACTGAGCGACAGTTCAACTGCTATGAGATGCAATCACATAGCTGAAAACAAAGTTTTAATATTTATGATTTTTACTTTTTAGTCACATTTAGTCATTTTGAATTAATGAAACAAGTGATGATCTTAAGCTACACAGGAAACTGAAAATACTCAGTAAAATTAGAAGCAAGCTTGAAGCATCCTTTTTGCCTGAGGCAACAGAAATGATGGATGATAGTCTAAGGAATACTTTTTGCATTCTGGACTACTAAATAAGTAATCTCATTAATCTTCTTGCAGCTTTTACCTTTTACTTCTGTAGCTGTAGCTAAATAAAACCTGAGAATTTTTTAATGTTTTTTCCTTGCATTTTTGATATTGAATAAGACCAGATGGGTGGGTGTTAAGACAATTGCAAAGGGTCTGTGCAATGTTAGTTTGCTGCTTCAACAAACAGTTTTAGTGTGCAGTAAAAGGATAACAACACAGTACTTAACACAAACAAAACTTAAACTGTAGAAAAAACCTTTGAGATGGAACACTTCCCATTCTGGCTTGAGCTTTACTAAACATTCTGAAGTCAGTGAACCAACCAAAAACATCTGGCATGACAGAATGAAGCAGGAAACAGGGCAGGGTGAATGGTGGAATTCAGCTCTTATACAGATTTTATGGGATCAACACTGGGCAGGCCAAGGCAACCAATACTTCCAGTGAGCACTTTTATTCTGAAATTTAATATTTCTAGAAGTTAGGAGAACTCAGTCTTGAAGTCCACAAAAGAAAAACACTTGGTTGAACCACTCAAGCTATCAGCTAAATTCTACTCCTGAAAGTCAGATACAGCTTCCCTGCACAAATAAGCTCACATGCTATGCATCTCCACAATAATTTATATTCCAAAACACACACCAAATCTGATAGACACAAATAGCTTCACTGAATGGGTTCAGCCAAGATGTCAAATGGTTCCTTTTAATTAAGAAGGAGGGAAATGCCAACAACACCTTGAAGTACACTAGAAGCCACACCATGAAGATATATTATTGAGGGCTTTTGGCAGCAGCAGTGATGGGCTGCACAGAAGCCCATAGATTTTTACATTCACAGTCCCAGCTGCCTACCTGCACAGTAATCACAGCAGATGGATAATGTGCCGTGTTCGGGTTTTTTAATAAACATGTCAAACATTTAACGTCCTGTTCACAGATGTACTATAATAAAAGGGCTTTGCTGTGATTTGAAGTTATGCTGCCTCAAAAAACAGTTTTTGCTTTAAAGAAAGAATTTTACTGCTACACACACACACCTTAACCATGACTTAATTTTGCACCTTACCTACATAACTCTAAAGGAGGAATTTCAACCCCAAGATTTCAGCCATAATATGATGAGAAGCCCTATGAGGTCCTGTGTGATTGAAGGCATTTTGCACATCCATTTTTCACATGCATTCATGGTCTTTGGAGCTCCTGCAGAACTTTCAGCAAATTCTTTATAGTTCTGATTCTCACATAGAAAACTGTGTTGGAATTCATTGAGCTTCATCAGTGTTCTTCACATTACACACACACACTGTGAGCAGCACTCTCAGTGTGAGAAAACAATAGCAGAGGGAAATATTCTCAACAAATTAAGTCTGAGGCAAATACCTGAGTCTGAGGCAAACATTCAGGTGGAGGCACTGGAACAGGTTGCCCAGACAAGTTGTGGATGCCTCATCCCTGGAAGTGTGGTCTAGTGGAAGACATCCGTGCCCACAGCACGGGCGTTGGAATGAGATGATCTTTAGGTTCCCTTTCAATCCAGATCATTCTGTCATTCCAGTATTTAATCTGGAATTAAGTGGAAGGGTCAAATTAAAACCAACAAACATTTTTATCTCAAAATTTAACACATCTTTTTACTCTTTGTATACTCAGACAGATTTTGCACAAATGAAGTGAGGATGTGAGCTGTGGGCTTGGCCAACAAAAGAGCACAAACCTTCACAAGCATGAGGGCACCAGGGGTCTCCTGACACACACACATATGTAAAGATTCTAAAACAGCTATTTAGGGCTTCTGCTTCCCTTTTGGCAGTGCTGACAGTGGAGAGACAAACCCTCCAAAGCCAGCTGTTTCCAGCACATTTCATCAGAAACACAGGTTTCCTTAGCAACGTGCCCCAAACCATCCAGGAGTCCTTCACTCCATGTCCTTGGTAGAGCATCTTGGTAACATGGAAGTACAGAAACATCAAACACCTGTGTCCCTTCTCTGCAGCAGTACCTTAGGACTTGAAGGTTTGGGGGTTGTTTCCTGAATACAAAATAATTGGTTTGTTAGCTAAACGAGCAATATGTGCTCAAAGGAAATTCAGCACAATGCTTCAGATTTCTGTCACCTTTCTGGTGAAAAGTGCAAGTTATGGTCACAGGTCCCAAAAATCTCTCTGCATTAAACACTATTCAGAAAGCCAAAGTAATTCAGACCACCTGCATAATGAAGTAATACATCCATGATTAAAAAATAACCAAATTTAAAGAAAGGCACTGCCACTGCAAACTCTTTAAAGACAGTGACTCATTGAATTTAACAGGCACTTTTACCTCAGCACTGTCTTTGATAAACAGATATTCTTGCCTTTCCTGATGGCTGATACATGCCCAGGTTTGGGGTGAAGTGTGCAATATGTATGTATGCACATAATTAAATAGAATGCAATACTTCTGCTGCTCATACTCCCAGGCATGTCAGCAGTAATATATAATTTCAGAACTAAATATGACAGGTTGAGGAATAGATACTTATTGGTCCAAATGAGAGAAATACCTGTGCAGAAAATTATTTGAGTCATGACTGACTGTCAGAACACAACAAAAATATCCCATGTATACCAATTCACATGCAACTTTTCTTCTTTTTTCTTCAAACAGGGTTGTAGGGCCACAGTGATGACCAATCTTACTTGTTCTAATGGCTTACAGCTTCTCTTCAAGCACAGGTAATTTTCCTGCCCTTACATAGCAGACTGCTCTATTAAAGCAAGTACCAATGTCTTGTTTGAAAATACTACAGCGTTTCGAAGGACAGCAGAACACTTGTGAGACATGAAGAAATATGGAATTTTAAGAAAAATGAGGGATTTTCCTGTTCCCTCCTATTTTGCCAATCTTTTGGGTCCTGATGCATCACGTTTTAAGGGGAGCTGTTGATGGTCTGTTGCAGATGAGCATCTGTGGGTAAAACTACAGCCCCCAGCACTGACAGCACAGGCAGGTGAAAATCCAGAGCGTGTGAGATCCAGGTCTGCCTCACCAGAGACCCCAGGTAAGAACAGAAGGAAGGCCACCCAGAAATCTCTCCTTTAAGTCAGCAATGCACTTCAGTCCTGAGGTTATTCTTATTTCTCACAATTGATTATGGCAGTGTCTGATGGCAGAAGAAAGAGAATACAAGAAAGAAGTCTTTCTAGGTGAATATATTTGCTTTGGGTTTTTTTCCCCACAAGTACTTCATTCCTCTGCAGGATATGTGAGGACAAAATCCCAAATTTACCTTGCATGTAAATCCACATGTAAACTGATCCTCAACTGAATCTAAAAAGGAGTTGATTTTGTGGGGTAAGAAACGCTGCAAAGAGCTGAAATCTTCATCATCAGCTCATTAATACTACTGTTTCTTTTAAGGGCTCATCTATTGAGTAGATTCACAGTAGAGAATCTCAACTTCCACTAGAGGAAAAAGTATTTCCACATTCTGCAAAGGAGAGGGAAAGCTTGAAAATTACTTCATTGTAACTCAAAAACTCAGAACTCAGAAGGAATTCAGGAGATAAATGAAAACAACACAGATTTGAACATACACATGATTCTGAAAGCCAGCTGCATAATTTTATCCTATGGAGAGCTGATAACAGAGAAGAAGTTCTCACACCATTTGAGTAAAGCACTGTCTGGCCATGTAAGAGTTGTGCAAATATAAATAATTTATCTGCTCCCCTTCTGGTAGGAATACCAGCTTGTAGTTAGGCAACCCAGACAACATCAGCAGTTCATTCCCAGAGCTTTGTACTTGTATATGTTATAGTACTTACATATTTTATAGTGTTACTTAGTTTACACTCTGGTCAAGGCTCTCTCAAGATTTTTCTCCTATTTGACATCGCTTATTCCTGAGTTTCCAAGGAAAGCTGTATGAAGACAATATGCTGCTTGTTTTAACATGGTGTTTGCCACTGGAGAAGGATTAGATATAGAAAAATGTAACATTTTAGGGGGGAAATATAAAATATCCTTATATTCATATCTCAGTATGGCTTAATCCCTTTCTAAAAGTAGAGCTTTGTTACAATCTGGCTTTTTGTTAGTTTCAGGTGAGTTCAATCTCACCATGATTCACTTGCCATGTCAATTAAGTAGCCAATGCAGAGCTGCTGAAATTATTTTATCTAATTGCACATCTAAATATTAAAAAAATTAAAAAAAAAAAAAAAAAAGTGAAAGGAGAGGTGCTAGGAAGTGTTTAAGGTTCACTATTAAAGGTAAGAGCAGAAGGGAAATGTGTGGTGATTAAAATGAGAACACTCCATTCACCTCTACTTCTTCAAACTTCTATCAGCAGCACATTATATTAACAGTTTAATTTCAAGCCAAGGACCAATAAAAGCTATACTTCAGTTGGTATTGTGATGTTCTGCTCATTGTTCACATAGAAATCTAGTTTATTTGATTTCAAGAAACCATCTATTGATCATTTCACAGTCACTCTCAACAAGGTCTTCAGTTATGCTCTCTAGAAAATGCAACAGTGTTACGCCAAATGACTTAATTTCACACCCACTAGATAGAATAGACCTAATTCTGCATTCATTATCAGTAAGTCAAAGTTATTTTATTGCACAGCTGGAGCTCAGGTTTCATCCTATAACACTTTCTCTCCCTTCAGAAAGAATGTTAAAGTATTCCAGAGATCACTGGTTGTATTTAGGTTAGATTAAGAAATAATGTGCAAATCATTGGGAGATTTATCTCTGCTTTTGCCACTGGAGGACAGTCACTGGTGCTGCATTGTCATTGTAAGCTGCAGATCCAAATTAGTCCCATTTGACTGGATCAAATTGTTAACTGAATGCAGGACAAGAAAGTCCTTGGAAAAACCCATTTCTTGGTGGCAAACCCCTTCTGCTGGATCTCAGACAGCTTCTCCTTTACCTTGCTTGCCTTCCATGCAGTGTTGCCATAGCTAGTGCCTTACAGCTACAATTTGGATAAATATCAAGTAAAACTGAAATGTGTAATGGCAGGAAAGGCTACTCCTCAAACCACAGATTTTCAGATTTTTACACAGCTGGCATGTCAGTAAATTGATTATTTGGTGCTTTCACCACCAAGGCACCAAGAGTCAAGGTGCCAAACATCCACCTCAGTCACCAGGCTTTTGTGCATGCACCCACCTTAACGTGCAGGGCTGGAAAAACAGCAAAGGAGACGGATAAAAGAGGAAAGTTCTGGAGGAAACACAGCAGTCACTGCNCCTTGAGAAAACAAGACAAGTGAGGTATCTAGACTAGGGCAGAAATACTGAGGAAAGGAAGTAAAGTGGCATGAGGCCTGAAGTTCAAAATTGAAAAGAAAATTGGAATAACATTTAAATTTTAAAATTCCAGGGAATTATGAATGGTTAGAATGTAAAAATCTTGAAAAGAACAAAAAAAATTTCAGATTAATGGAAGACAGAGTCATTAAGTTGCTGTTGTTGCCATTGGCTCAGGCAATCCTTGAAGCAAAATGGTCAGAAGCCAGAAGACTGTTCTATATTTATGTATTTATCTTAATAGCATATATTCTCTACACATTATATAATGCTCAGTAAGATATACAGCAATGTGTTCTCTATACTGCTCTGTGTCAGCAACCCACATGAAGTCCANAGTATTCCAGAGATCACTGGTTGTATTTAGGTTAGATTAAGAAATAATGTGCAAATCATTGGGAGATTTATCTCTGCTTTTGCCACTGGAGGACAGTCACTGGTGCTGCATTGTCATTGTAAGCTGCAGATCCAAATTAGTCCCATTTGACTGGATCAAATTGTTAACTGAATGCAGGACAAGAAAGTCCTTGGAAAAACCCATTTCTTGGTGGCAAACCCCTTCTGCTGGATCTCAGACAGCTTCTCCTTTACCTTGCTTGCCTTCCATGCAGTGTTGCCATAGCTAGTGCCTTACAGCTACAATTTGGATAAATATCAAGTAAAACTGAAATGTGTAATGGCAGGAAAGGCTACTCCTCAAACCACAGATTTTCAGATTTTTACACAGCTGGCATGTCAGTAAATTGATTATTTGGTGCTTTCACCACCAAGGCACCAAGAGTCAAGGTGCCAAACATCCACCTCAGTCACCAGGCTTTTGTGCATGCACCCACCTTAACGTGCAGGGCTGGAAAAACAGCAAAGGAGACGGATAAAAGAGGAAAGTTCTGGAGGAAACACAGCAGTCACTGCTCTTGAAGCAAATTAGAGACAATGTATTGGCAAATGAGATTTAACAAGCTTGATTTTTCTTTATTAAACATGAAATGAACTTAATGCAGAACTATGGTAAGGCAAGAACACAGTTGCCCAAATGAACAGAATGAAAAGAAAGAAAATATAAGACAAAAGCAAAGATTGGAAAATTATGAGAGCAAGGACAAACAGCTATGAAAAATGAGGTACATAAAGCAGGCAAGAAGGTGTAATATGTCAGGCACAGTGTGGGAAGGAGAAGATGGGAGAAGTAACAGAAAGGGAGAGGTCTACTCACTGACACAAAGGCAATTGTTTCAAAGCTGAAAAAGAGCATTATATATATATAT
>WEIU01014239.1:343889-372087 GCA_013389925.1 Aegithalos caudatus
TATATATATGCATATGCATATGCCCTTGAGAAAACAAGACAAGTGAGGTATCTAGACTAGGGCAGAAATACTGAGGAAAGGAAGTAAAGTGGCATGAGGCCTGAAGTTCAAAATTGAAAAGAAAATTGGAATAACATTTAAATTTTAAAATTCCAGGGAATTATGAATGGTTAGAATGTAAAAATCTTGAAAAGAACAAAAAAAATTTCAGATTAATGGAAGACAGAGTCATTAAGCTGCTGTTGTTGCCATTGGCTCAGGCAATCCTTGAAGCAAAATGGTCAGAAGCCAGAAGACTGTTCTATATTTATGTATTTATCTTAATAGCATATATTCTCTACACATTATATAATGCTCAGTAAGATATACAGCAATGTGTTCTCTATACTGCTCTGTGTCAGCAACCCACATGAAGTCCATTGAGGGCTTATGCTGTTGGAGCAGCCAGAAACTCTCTACTAAAACAATCAGATGTGAGAATTTGGATTTTACTACTTCAGAAGTAGATTTGCCTTCAGTAATGTTTTTGGACTTTGGGTTGCTTTTTTTATCTATGCTACATACTTCCTCTCCAGAACTTACAAGTTTAAAAATCTTCAAGACACATAAAGCTACTCCAAGACTCTTTACCTATAAATTCACATTGTAATCTCAGTTATTTCTATTCCAGGTTTTAACAAAATGCTGTAACAGCCCATTAAAATTTTGTAGTTGCTTTAATTTGGGATCCAATTTTATAACTCATCTATCAAACACTTGGTAGACCTTATGGAGATTACTAATTAGTTCCTAATCATACTCTCACACACTTTTTTTAGTTTTGTGCTTTCACAATATAGCAAGACACATCTTCCTTTCCCTAATGCTCCTGCATACTAAAGGTCAGCATTAACATTATGGAATTTCAAGCACTGAGGAAATAAGTTTGAAATATGTAGGTGGAAGTTCAGTTACTTGCATGGCATCATACTTCTTTATTACAAATTCTGCTCTTTCTCCTCATTTGTAATTCCCACTGAAACTTCATCTGCTACTATCAAAGCTACTGACTGCCTAAGGTTTTCACTGCTGTTTTGCCTTTTTTTCTTTTTCCCTTTTCCCATGCTTATTAAGTTATCAGCACCCAAATGCACTCAGTTGGGTGAAGCATAGAGGGGTCAGCACAGTACAACATCTTAGGAAATCAAAGTGGGACCAAGATAAGAGAGAAGTAAGAACTAATAAGCATAAGTACAGGCTGGGTGGAGAATGACTGAGAGCAGCCCTGAGGAGAATTTGGGGGTGTTGATTGACAAGAAGCTCAACATGAGCCATCAATGTGTGGTTCACAGCCCAGAAAGCCAATTATGTCCTGGGATGCACCACCAGAAATGTGATCAGCAGGCTAAAGAAGCAATTCTCCCCCTGTTTTGCTCTTGATAGGCCCCACCTAGAGTTCAGTTCTGGGATCCCCAACATAAGAAGGATGTGGATCCACTGGAGTGAGTCCAGGGAGGTCCCAGAGATGCTCAGAGGGCTGGAGCACCTCTGCCATGGAGACAGATTGGGGAGTGGGGGCTGTTCAGCCTGGTCAAGGCTCTGAGGAGAGCTTTTATCACCTTCCAGTACCTAAAGGGTCTCCAAGAGAGCTGGAGAGGGACTTTGGGAGAGGGTATGGAGAGATGGGTCAAGAGGAATAGCTTTAAACTGACAGAGGCCAGGATTAGATGGGATATGAGGAAAAAACGTTTTACTGTGTGTTGAGGCACAGGGTACCCAGAGAAGCTGCCCCATCCCTGGAAGTGTTCAAGGCCAGGTTGGACAGGGCTTGGAGCATCCTGGGATAGAGGAATTTATCCCTGCCCATGGCAGGGTGTTGGAACTACATGATCTTTAAGGTCCCTCTCAACCCAAACTATTCCATGAATGCATGATAAGATAATGTAACAACTCTTATGAGGACACGTTGCACGGGGTTAGTTCTCTTTGTGCATTTTACAGAAGCAAAGAAACCCCCACAGGCTGGTAACCATAAATTTTGAAAGATACTGAATTTTAAATAAAATTCATTTCAGGCAGGAACAATTTGTACCCATTAGGCAGATCAGCCAGTTTCTGCTGAAAGCATTACTTTCAGAAGAGATATGGAGAGCTCAGGGTGACTTTCAATTTGTGGAAAATATTTGTATTTCCAACATTTTTCTTTTTGAGTCAGAGTGGGCAATTTTTTGAGGTAAAGACATTCTTTCTCAATCCCAAGACAGGAAATGATCATAAGTCACTGTAAAATATACAGACACAGACAACAATTATAATCAGCAAATGGGGATCCAGACAGGCTTATTTTTACTCACACAGTTATGGAACAGCACAAATTGTCACTGAAGCACTAAGTTTTGTCAACCAACACTGTGCCACCTCTTTGTGAGTGAGTTCTAGATGTGGCAGGCACAAATTATGCAAAAGAGTTTGCCATGATAAGAGAAGGATTTGATTACTAATGTTTAAACAAGGATCCCCTGAGCTGTCTCTTTTGTGTAGGAATGGTGTTAAATATTTGGCAACAGGATGACATGTCCTGCATAATTTAAGCAGTTCCTTTTACTGGGCACACAACACACACAGGCCTGCAATTCATTAGTTCCCATCCACACTTTCCACCAGCATTAAATATACATGTAAGATGAGCTACTGCAATGTCCATCAATCCCTCCTCTCCTTATTACTTACTTTATCTCTTTATTGTTGACTTGTCTTTTACTCCAGGTAACATACCAGCACTTTTGTTTGGTGCATTTGGGAAGCAAGAGGACTCAACAGCTCAGTGTTTGATCTCTTGCTCTGTCTGCCTTCAGGGCTGTCACATCAGTGCCAGCCCAGCTCATGACTCCAAAGACAGCTTCCATCCCTCTCTGCCTGGCTGCAGCTTATCAGCCTTGTCTGGTGTGGGCTTGTTTTATTTATTGAGTCAGGATGGGATGTAAAAGGAGAGGCAGTGGACAGAAAGGTTGTGTATCTGTTTAACAGGGACACACAACACCTCTGTGCAGCCAGACAGGCTCTCCTTGCCTCAAATAGGAGCAGGCAGCTAAAACAGAGAGAAGCCTCAGCTGATTAAGTCACTTTAGGCCTTTATGGAAGAGAGATGAATATTACTTTTGACAGGTACTGAAGGGGGTTAGATATAACTCAAGGTGTGGAATGCCAGATTCCAACATGTAAACAAGAGTCGCTCTTACTGCTATCTGTCCTCCACAGCTAGGATAATTTGTTTTGACTCTAACAAAACTCAAAAAAAATTATTAGGTAGCCACTACCTAATGACTTCAAGTTATCATCAAGAAAGTTTACATTTTTCGTGTCAGCCTTCCCAGTTCTTTCAAAATTTTTATATTATGTACGTTTGATCATCCTAGTGAACTACTTTTTATTTCAAAACCAAAAAGTTTAGTTAGCCAAGTTCTCCCTGACAAAAACCCTAAACCCAAACATTCCTGTAAAAGACAAGAATAAATGAAGAGTGAACGTATAACTAATGTAAATTCCTCTCAAGCATAAAAGACAAAATAAGTAAAGGCATGAGGTATGGGAAAGCAAACACTAAGGATTAGCATCACTGGAGATGTGGAAGTGTCATCAGTGGGAGTTGATATTTGTATCAGTCACTATCTCCACAAGAGAGACAGCACAAGAGTCCTTTCCCACAGCAAACTTGGCCCTGCCAAGCTGTCTACAGGTTTTCCTTGCAAACACATACAAAATATTCATTAATACCTACTTTAAGATTAAAGAAATAATTCGCAAAGACTTCTGTCCAAAGAACATTATACAATGTTATGTATATCTGGCAGCACATAAGAGCACATTCTCACAGAGCTCATAATCCACCTCTACATTCCTCAGGAGAAAAGAAAACAGAAATTATTCTGCAAGAATTAGAAATCAGAGCACAAAGAAAAGTAAGCCTATCTGTAATTTTAAAATTGCAATTATTAGCAATATTGCCACCACTGGAGCAAAAAATCCAGTGAGAAAATGAGTGAAAAATGTCACAGGAGGATGTGAAAATTGAAATGTGGTTACTACTGTGTAAAGACTAAAATTAGTATTTGCCCCACCATGCTTGGGTGGTGGAAAAGCTTTGAGTTCAAGCCACCTATTAAAGCAGCAATACTCTGACAGGCCAGGCCCCAAGAAATCCCAGAGCATTGTAACAGTGCCACAGAAACAAAACATGAAAGATACCTAGTGAGTTTGAGGATATCCCTTCTCTATATTTTATCAGCATCTCCAAAATAATTTAGTTTAAGGTGGTTGAGCTGGAAAACTAGTTTCAGGACATGATGCTGAAAAAAGAATTCCTAAAAATGTCAAGACACATACAAGTAGATTTTATGGTGCAAGGAGTTTCTGACAAGCTTGTTAAGGTAAGAGCAAAAAGACATTTTAAGGTTTCTTTTATCCTTCCCCAGGAAATGTTGTATGTAAAGCTCTCACGCACAAGAGCAGCACATTGGTGTCAAGAAACTAGAAACCAATGTTAAATTTTTAATGTCATAAAGGTGATTTCTAACAATTCACAATTCTAATTAAAATAGTTAATAAATTCCAGACATGAGTAAATCATAATAAAATAGTTGGATCTGCACTTTCCAACATTAATGGTGTGGACTCAATCTCCAGGGTGTAAGAGCAAGATCCTGTGTGCATGTGTGTGTGTGTGCCTCCAGGATAGGATCTAAATTGTCTGAAGGTAGGGGTCCAGGGTGATCTGTGGGGCTGTGGAGCACCTGAGAGCCCTGCCCATAGCCAGCAGGGATGTCTGCAGGCAGAACTCTGCCCTTCTGGATCAGCAGCAGCAGATCCTGTGGGATACAGGATTAGTACAGGACTGAAAAAAGGCCTCATGATTACCTTTGAGTGACTAAATCACATGTGAGTGTCACTATATTTAGCACTGAGAAAGTAGTAGGGCAGTAAAAGTTCAAAGTATTACCATGGAGAAAATTGTAATCCCACACCTCCACAACCATCTGTGGTCCTGCTTTAGTTGAAACACAGCCAAGCACTGCCAAAGTGATGTGAAGATGAAACACTGTGTGCCAGGTGAGTGAACTCTGCTTTCATCATGAACAGAAAGTACACAACATATTGCATTAAATGAGGCATAACAGAGTGGCTTTCTTTAGACATACCCATATTGAATCAATTTGTAACCCACAGATCCATTTACTATTCTAAATTCATGCTGTTAACTGTGTCAGGCAGTGAACTCACAGATAACTTTTGTTGATGAATACAATTAATAAAATGAAAGAAGAAATAATGTATAGTTGTCATCATTCTTCTGGGTGTACTGCTATTTTTCACCCAACAACTGACAAAAAAACCATATTGTTGTCCTGGATTATTGCTTCACATATTCATTAAACAAAATACCGTATCTAAAGATTTAGCCAAAATTAAGTGGTAATTATTTTTATTTTCTAGCATTTTTTTTTTCATTTATATGCACCCTCTGAATGTGTCTGGATGTTTTGTGGGGCTACAAACATTTTACAAATGTTTTATGCAGCACATACCTTATGCTACCAAAGATTAAAGAGAATTCTTTGAAATAAATATCCAGTTCTTGGAAATTGGATCAGTGGATCAGTATCAGAGCTCAGGGAAAAGATCAGTTATTGATACATACTGAAAAGGAGAAAAAACTGCATTATTTAGATAGAGAAAACACTGCTAAACCCATACATGAGGTTATTGTGTAATTACAGAGAAAAAAAAAATCCTTGTGGTACTTCTTTTAACATAGGAAGAGCAGAAGGCTCCCCTGCAGAACTAAACTGTCAGATTTGAAAATTAAATTTCAACATTACCTGTCCTTCAAGTGTGGACTTCTGACTGCTAATTTCTCCTTAACTGGAAATATGTCCATCATGTTTTTTGGTAGTATGATAATTGCTGAAGGTGGGTGAAAAATGTAAGACCTTTTTTTAAAATAATAAGGTATATCATGCATCCTGTTCTAAGTCCTAAAATCTGTCAACTCTGCAGTCACAGTGAGGATGCTGATAATAGCAAGATTTCAGAAGCTTCACCACGTAAGGTTTTTTGTCCAGGCTTGTCCATTGCATGTAATAAGCTCAGCTCTATAAAAATCAAGTCATTACTGGAACTCCAGAAGTCAGAAAGACAGTGACAAACTGCTAATTAATTTTTCCTCTGAAAAATACAGTAATAATTGAATCAGGGAGTGATATGTGCACTGAAAAGCAAATGTATCCCTATGAACCTGTTTGGCCTAAGAAGTTTTTTAATATATTGATATTGGGGGTTTGGGAGAAAAGGTAGACTAGTTCATGTGTTCATGGCTTTTTCTTAGAAAAAATACAGGTGATTTTAAACAACTTGCTTCTTCCACTCTCTCATAATAAAAAGTGTTTACAATTGAGGGCTGATGTGAACTGTATTGAAAGGTGATATTCATGATTGTAAGAACCATTCCTCTTGGAAAAACACACTCCACTCCTAACCTCCAAATGAAGGCAACAGTAGGGCAAAAAAAAAGTAAGTTGTGGAGAGAAAAAGATGAAAAATGAAAAAGAAATCAACCAGAAGCAGCATTAGTAGTTGCTTTCTCTACAACAAAGCCTGTTGAATTATTGAGCCTTCTTCAGAAGCAAACTGAAAAAACTTAAAAACCATCTATTGTTGGCTATTACAAATGATACTATAGGGTTTGTTTCCATCATAAATGCACCCACAAGTTCCAGTGAATACAAGGTCTCATTGCTTAGATGTAATTCATTTAATGAAAGTCTAATAAAAACCTCAGGTTGTCTCCTTCTTCCTTTACCCGAGTCAAAAAAAACTTAAAAAAAATAAAAAGGAAGTACACTGGTTTACAGAAATGAAGAAAATCCCACAGAAAAAGTTTTCATCTGAAAGTCCTGTCTTTCCCAAACATACCTTTATTCAATCAATTTTGCAAGAAGCTATTAAGATAAATAATGAGTACAGCTTCAGGTCACTTTGTGGTGGAACAAGCCCTGCATTGTTGATGGGCACACATGGAAAATGTCCATCTCCAGTTACCTCCCACATTTCCCACTCCTATTTCTGTATTTCACTCAGCACCATCCTGCCAAGCTCTTCCACAATGGCAGAGCTCTCAAGGGGTGCTGACACACCTCGCATAAAATATGCTCAATTTAGCAGCTCCCAGACACCCAGCACACAGCAGTGTCAATAAACTGATGGTACTGCGATAGAGCTCTATTTTCATTTTATCTCCAATACACACTGCTCAGTGTTGCTTTTTTGTTGACCCAGCACAGCCTGATACAGATTTAGCTTTAGGGAGACTCCACATCTGTAAGCTGAGGTCCTCAATATCCAGTTTTAGCTATCAACTGCTTGATTGACAGGATTGGCTTCTCTAATATAAATCTATTTGAAATATATGCCCACTATAGCCTTAATCCCTTAGCATACATTGTTATCAGGAGAGCACAGCTCACAAATATTACAGGGAACTCCCATATTAACCACCAGTTCATAGCAGCAAATCCAAAATAGAAAGGGAAAAGAAAAATCCAACTGTCTCATGACTCAGCACAGGTCACATCTGAACTTGGGGCCATCTGACCCTTCATCCCATCAGACCACAGCTTCCAGGGCAGGACACAAAGACACATCCAGTTCAAGCCCCAAATAGCTTGCACTACACTCTTTAATGTTTCAATAATGCAGAGCACAGACCTTCCAGGGAAATTCTCTCTGATCAGCATGGCAGTTCTGAGCCCCACAGTTCTGTGCATTTGCCATGTGCAAAAATGCATTTGGTCTCCAAGGGCAGGAGAAAAGGAAGATCAAAGACAAGCCCCACTACACAGATCCCAGAGGAGAATTTGTCATAATCCCGTGTTCCATCTTTTACCTTGAAGCATAGAGCAAATGAGAAAGGAAAGAAAATGATGTCTTAATACTGTATGCAATTAGCAATCAGAGGGAACTCACCCAATAATATTTTTCCTGATATTGTATAACTTCTTGGAAGATACACTTAACCCTCTCTGCTCCAATCTGCTCGTTTCAGACATAATATTGAATCACTTTTCGAAGCCTGGCAATCCACAAAGTCACCACACAGTCCTGAAACCTCTTGCTGGTAATAGAGAAGAGCAGAAAAAACACCTGAGGAGAAATGGGATTGGCATTTCAGATACTCTCCTCTCCTCCCCAGATCTCTGCACTAGGTTTTGTTGAGTAAAGAGGGTTGTATTTACTTTTTGTGTGTCCAAATTCCAGTCTGAGTAGAGAGCTGGCTGCAGCACCAGATCAATCACAATTATGATGCCCACACAGTCCAAGTTATGGTCTGAGCTTCAATGCCAATGAAGAATTGCTGACTTGCATCGTGTTTCAGAAGAAAGAAATGAAATTTAGAAAGGGGAGCACAGTACTTGAATTTGAAGAACCCAAATAATTTGTGCATGCTTTATTCCTCTCCAACACCTCTGTCAATACTAGAAATCTTTGAAGAGCCGTATTTTCCATCACAAATCTTTTCACCTGATAAAAAAGGCACAGAGTACAAGGTTGCTGTTTAAAGGAGAAATGAACAAAGTATGGAACTGTCAAATCACTGCATCTTCTGTTTGCAGGCATACCTGCAAAATCAACCCACCTAAGAAAGCTGTTGAGGTAGCAGAGCATTATTTTTTCTCTATTTACAATTGTTTAAGCTTTTAGTATGTTTGTACCTGGAAGGATGCTGAAAAAAGATTTAAGAAGCACATTCTGCAATTCAATTTTGTCTGTCTTTCCACCCAAGCAAAAGACTGTTAGATTAAATGTATTAAAATGGCAGGTTAAATATACAGAAATCCTTCACCTTTCTGCAATAGGTCGACCTCAAAAGGGAAAAGATTTGGCAGTAAATTGTTAGAACGACCAGCTACCTGAGAGAACCAACAGGAGGGAGATGCTGGAATCAAGTTGTTCATTTAAATAATGAAAGAATAAAAAGCTGCAAGTTGTGACACCAAACATGGCTGTGATGGTCTGGGGTTAATTGGATTGAAGGGAACAGCTTGGGCTCACAGGGTGCTGGAGCTGACAGAGACCAGGGGCAGCAAAAAGCACACTGAAAGGAGAGGGGCTCGCCAGCAGGACAGAAAGGTCTAACATAATGTTTAGGCTGCTGGCAATTTTAAGACAAAAGAATTCAGATTAAAAAAAAAAAATAATTGGCTCTGGAAATTTTGAGGCCAGAAGACACTTACTATTTTAAGATATAGCACTTTATTCCTTTAGAAATAAGTTTATTTTGTGTGTGGGTACATCAAGCCATTTGTATTTTCCTCATTATTCCTAATAAAAATTCCAAATTGGTAGATTTAAAATAAATTATAATAATTTCAGGTTAAGATAACATATATAAAAATGAGAAAAAAAGATAAATATTTATTTACTGGCTACACCTACATATTTGAACAAAACTAATATTTCTAATATTACAACTTGACTTCACATTTCCTTGCATCAAGCTCCAGTCAGGAAAATTAGTAACCTTTCAATTATAACAAAACTGGCTGAAAGTTGGTTTTTTTTCCCTTTCCCCAAACTATGGCTAAATAGATTTCATCTTCTCATCTAGTATTACAGCCAGAGAAAAGTGTTTATGATCAATTCAATTAAAATGGTAATTTCAGGGGGACTGGCAGCTCTCCTAGACTGTAAAGAGTTCTAGTTTACTTGAAATCCCATGGCACGAGGTAATAATATGGGATGTTTGCAGTTCTGTCACTGTGGTAATTTTCCATGATATTACGTTGAAACACTTGCACAAATATAACTGCAGATAACACACACACCAAAAAAAAAAGGAGGTAAAATATTTAATTTTAATGTAATTATCACATCCCACTGAAAATACATGACTAAGATCAAAAGATAATTACAATATAGATCAGTGAGAGCTGTGTTTTAATCAGAAGGAGCTCTGAATCCAAGGTATTCTGCTTGCCAATGTCAGGGTCTTGTTGGGTCAAATAAGCTCACACAGCCCCTTAGAAGAAGTCATTTGAATTACATCATTATTTTCAGATCTTGCAGGGTTTGATAGTGTAGCAGACCCTGAAGCAAAGCTTTGCCTTTGGTTGTAATTATATAAACTTCACAGTTTTTACCACAAGTCCTACTGAATACTTCTGTGATAAGCCATAAGCATAAACCGGTAAGCAAATGTTGTTACAGAGATCTATTAATAGATATTTCTCTTTTAAAAGAAAAAAAAGAAAAGAAAAAAAAAAGATAATATTATTCACATTCTGCACTAAGGCACAGAGCATTTTAAAGGGAAAAATGCCAACTTGAAATTTCATTTCTTTCTGATTACTTCAGACATACCCAGAAGCCAACAAAAAGAGTGAAGATCTGTATTTTTTCAACATCCCCTCCTCTTCTCCTCCTCCTCTTTTTGGCAAAGTGTTCACAAATGTGGCCATGTCTGCTCATTTCCCTGCTTTGCTGATGGCAAACCCCTCGCCATGGTGTGCTCTGAGGCTGGGCACTCACACTGACACCTCCCCTCCTGGGGCTGCACAGAGCAGCAGAGCAAGGCAGGAGTTCCACGGGATTGCAGTGAAGAAACAAGCAGGCACTCAAGGAAAAATCAAGATAATAAATGTCATCTTGTTTATTATCATTGTTCTAGGTCCACCAAAAAGAACTTTCAAAAGCAGTATTAGAAAATGAGTGGAAAAGGCTCCCAATGAGAATTTTTCGACAACATCTTCTTCTAAGTAATGTGAGTGTTCAGAGATTGCTGCCTTTGGACTTCTGTGAACTAAGGAAGGAACTGGTTTTGGACTTAATCCTGACAGTGGTCAAATGACACAACTGCAGATTGACAATCTCTGCTGAGACCAAAGCCTGGCTAGGTGTACCTGCCTCAGCCTTCAGCTGAGTAGCTGAGAGAAGTATATCTGCAGGGAAAAAATAAAACAAAAAAACCCCAAAATAAACAAAAAAACCAAGCTCAGTCTTGACTGCAAAGCCCTTCAGGAAAGCAGAGCAAATATTTAGGTTGCTGGCTGGCACTGAAATCAGCACTGCCATGGCTGAGTGTGCCAAGCCAAGGCAATGTGATTACACAGTGAATGCTCTTAGCAATACAATATTCACATTCTGTTGGTCTTGATATACCTGCAAACATAGTGACTGCAGAGCTCACTCAGTTGGGATAGGGAGAGAATGCAGAGAAATCTGTGCCAATTTGCTGAGTGGAGATGTAGGCAGTCAGCATAGCATGGGATCATAGAACCTTACCCCTTTAATGGTATCAAACACTGAAGTAGTCAAAAAAGGACTTTTATTTTCTGTTAAAGCTCTTAGAAATCTAACCAAGCAGTTAGTGATGTAAAAGGAAAAAGGCCCCACACTAACTAAAGTTACTATCTAAATCTTTTGTTAAATTCAGCAAACCTTAATGTAGATTCTTGCAAGTGACACATTTCACAAATCATTTATCTGCTTTTTAGTGTTGACCTGTTTGAATGTTCAGTTCTCAGTGACCTCATATTTTGGGTGTGTTATTGAATAAAAGACAAACCAATGGCACCCTGGGTGATACACAAAGTAGAACAAAAGGAGGAATTACTGTCCAGGTAATATGCAAATTCCTTAGTGTAGGACAGTGACTTCATGACTACAGCTCCTAAAAACACTGCTCTGAGCTTTCAGCAGACATTTGGCTCAAAAGGCCTCTGAAACAGGGAGTGTAAGAAACCAGCTGCTTCAGATTCCTAACACCATTATTTGTTAAGAATAGGCAACTGCAAAATCAACAGTGCAAGAGAAAAACACACAAAGGAAAAATGAACTTACAGTTTCTTCAGGAAGTCTGAAATATTGTCAAAGTGTAGGCACATTCTTATTTAAACATACCCAAAGCAGCAGATCTGCATTCAACATCCTGCTGAGCAGTGACAAGAATGGAGAGCTGGAGACGAAACCTTCTGGGGAACAGAAACATGAAGACAATGTTACTTCTGGAACAGAAATTTGTGATGTTATGTACTTAAAGAAACTCAGTGTGCTCATGTGACATTTTCTGGGCTGTGGTAGTTTTGGTTGGCCTTGGCTGCCACTCTTCTCTGTGACTCCTAAAGCAGTTAAATGATCCCAAAAATATTTCTGCACCTCTGTGTTCCTTCATTACAAGAGGATCTGCTGCTATTTCCATTAATACAAATCCTGGATGCTGGTAAGAACACATGGCTTAGTTTCTAATCAGCTGAAAAATTACAGCAGGAAGCAAGATATTCTTAGGCAGATTATAAAATTAAAAAGCTCATGGGGGAGATGTTTCTAAAGATTTTTTTTTTTTTTCTTACAGAGGAAAAAGAAAATATCCTCTCTTCTGTGTAGCAGGAAGATACAGCTGTAGATAAAAGCAGAAACTTAAGAACATCTCAGGATTCAACAAGGAAATTTTTTTTTTTTTTTTTGCATTCAAAGAATCTTCTTTCCTTCTGACAGTAGGTTTCTTTTCCAATTTCATCCTTCTAGAATTTATAATTCCCGAGGTTATCATGCTTTCAAGTGCTGTGCTGGGTATATGGATAATTACTGCTGTTACTATTTGGACTTAAATATTGATAAAGCTTTGACTGTTTTGAAGTACCCTCCATTTCTTTTACTGATTTCTCCTCACAGACCTTTATGGAAGTGCAACTTTCTACACAGGAGCAGGAACCTTGACAATGTAATTTCTGGGACTGTTCCATGTTTGAAAAATCACATAAACACGATCATCCTGCCTGCCTTCAGTATTCACCCAGGATTTAGAAAGTTTGCCAGCTGGAAAACAGGAAAAGACAGGAGTAGAAATGGATTGAAAAAAAACAAGCACTTCATAAGAAAGATTTGCCAGTATTACCCAGAGAGCATCCTCAAATCCCAGCAAAAAAATCCTAAAATCCAGGCAAAAATATAATAAAAAAGTGGTTTGATGGAACCATGTGGACTTAGGGGATAAAACTCAACCAGTTAATTTGAATTCAAACCAGAATTCTTAGGGAAGAAAAAATGTTACTATCGAGTTGAGGAGCAAACACCACAGCTGCTTCAGCTGACAGAAAAGCAGGAAAAGAGAAGACCTTGAGGGATGAGAAGTCAAGGAGGAGAGGCAGAGGAACACCCTGCCAGCACTGAACCTGTGCAAGGCAGCTGTCATTCAGCACACCAGCACAGATCTCACCTTACAACATGAGGATCAAGAGACCAACAAGATGTTATTTGAATGTTTATGGTGTAGGTGAATTTCCACCTACCTAAAGTCATCAACAAAAATTTCAGAGTCACTGTTAACAGCAGACTCAAAGCATCTGTGGAAAAGAAACATTTGAATGAAACAACAAAAGCAGAATTTCCAGAATAACATTTCTGAACCACGTATCATTTATAACCAACCTGGCAACATTATGGTTTCAAGGCAGGCAACTTTAGAAAATATATGACAGACACCCAAAAGCTCCTCCACTTTTACTTTGTGCATATGGCCTTTGAGCACCACAATTTATGTTACCAGGGCTTGCTTGTCCAGATGGACTTTTACAATATCCTTCTCACAGCTCTCCAGGTGTTGCAAATAAATAAAACACTTTATTTCGGGGAGATGAGAATAGAGTAGGTACCAGTGAGAGCTGCCAATGCACATATTTTAGCAACAGCCATTACAAAAATGTATTGCAATATTATTATTAAGAATGCCAAGTGATTCTGTATATTATTCAAATGACACACATGACAAGCAAACCACAAAAATTACTTTCAGTAAACTGCTGAAATCAAGCTGACTGCTGTTAATGATACTGTCACTGTGTCAAATTCAGTAAGAGAATTTAGGGAATTTTAGCAGCAGAATGATAATTGGCCCACCTTGCCCTGTGAGATACACTGTGCCACCAATATTAACAACAACTAAATAAAAAGTGTAAAAGATTCAATGGATTTCTACATGAGTAAATGGCCACCCCTTCACAGAGATTCAGGAAGCAGAAGAGCCTGGGTTTGTTGCATGAATAATTTGTTGCAAACCATTTATGACCTCAAGTCTACAGCATATTAAATATTCACACAACTTGTTCAGAATGAAAAAGGCTGGAGCATGTGAGAAGTGATTCTGAATCCTCAGCAGCCTCACACAAAGTGGGCTCTGCCTGCAATCACAACTTGCCTGGATCACTGGGAGAATATTAAACACTTCTGTCTTATTATTTGAGACAAAATTCACCTTTAATATATGGGCTATTCTAATCATTTAAGTATCCTTCTTAAAACAGACACTGTTTATGTCTATGAAGGCAGAGAAACTATTTCAGAGTTGCCCAAATCTCCTTGTACATAACCCCCAAGTTACTGGGTTGGTTCTCTTCGAGTTCTCTAATCCATACTGTAGATAGTAAAACAAATCCAGGAGTATTATTGAATTTCACATGTCCACAGAAACAATTAATTAACATTTTTTTACTGAAAAGGCCTACTGGTATACTAACAGGCAGAAATGCAGATCAGAGAAGCAGCAAAACCATCAAATGTTTCACATCAAGCCTACGACACACACAGAAATAAAACCATCTGTGGCCCTTCAGATCTCTAGATCTGAAAGGACTGTAATCTTATCCTGAAAATTCAATGTCAATGAAAGTGTAGATTTGGACAGAAATGACTTTTGAAAGGTTTAGGTAAAATTAATAGGTTACACAGAACTAAAAACTTGATCATAAAGTCAAATGCTCAAAAGAAATATAGTGTTCAAAAGTATATGAAGAAAGGTGAGTGATGAGATTCTATAAATATATTATTTAACAAAATATATTGCTAAAATTAATCTGATACATACCTACATGTCCTTTAGGGACCATAATCAATGTTAAGTGCCTTTGAATTCTCTACCCCCATCCCTTTGAAAAGACAAAAAAATGAAATGAGGCATATTCTTTAATAAACAGGCAGCTAAGTTTGGGACAGAGAAAGTCAGTCAAAGCTGAAATTAGGCATTTGAAAGACAAAATATAAATTAAGCCACGGTCACCCAAGAAGAGTTAGACCCATGCACTGTTGAAGTGATATTCCTGATGTTGTCATTCCCTTGTAATTTCTAAAATTACATATATTTATATGCATATCCATAAGCACACTTTTGTAGGTACATGCATGCACATACTAATACAGAGCTACCTATGCCCTCACATCTCAGACCTAGGCTCAAATTTGCAAAAGCCTTTGTCCCCTAAACCTATGAGACCAAGTAGGAGGGGAAATTTTGGCACAGAGTTGTTCATCTGAGGTATCTTGTAAAGGAGAGCACCATTATTATTTGTATCTCTGTAATGTGGAGGAGGGGAATGTTTGGGTTTTGTTTACACACAGAAGACACACACAAGCCCCTAGAGATATAATCTGAATAGACAAAGGGAAGGAGATGCACCCAAACCACAGAGCAGTGAGACATACAAAGATCACTAGCATTGGAAAGTTTATGGAATAGGGTTTTTATCGTAGTACAAGAAAATTCATGTTTTCTTTTTAAAAAAAAATACTTCTCCTACACAATGCTAAACATCAGGCCAGATGAATGTGTTTGATACAATGACTATTCAGTCAATTGTACCACACAATAAAAGTGGAGGTTTTTACACTGTTGTTATTATTATTATCATATTTGTCACTGTACTTTTACATACTGTGTAAACCCAGAGAGTTGGCTTAGAAGAATCCCATTTTTGTCCCATTAAAAAGAAAAAAAAGTGTTTACCAAGATTATTGTTTATTGACCAAATTAAAAATTTTCATCATTATAATTCCTCTATTCCAGTAGCAAAAAAATCACATCACATTGTGGGTAGCCTGGCAGTGTGTCTTAAAATATGACTTCTTTTTTCTTAGTTCTATTTAGTATTCATGTAAAGAAGTCTGTCCCTGTAGGGTGCTGCTGTGTTTGAAAAGAAATGGTAATTCAGGAAGATTGGAAATGAGTAGGTGATTCACTGAAGATATTTCCTCACCTATTTTCCCTGTATTACACACTTAACATTCCTGAAGAGTGGGGTGGAAAGGTATCCTGGACTTCATGGATGTACCTGTTCTACTACAGTGAAAGTCTTCCCAAAATTTAACAGACACTGCAATTAGCATTTTTCTTAAACAAAGCTGTAATTAAGCCTGGATGCCAACATCCATTCCTTTTTAAATACTCTTGTATGCTGCCTGTGATTACAAGCAGGGATTTGGTATTTTTCAACAAGTCACAAAGGACACACAATAAAACAGAGCATTTTTTAAATTTTATCATGTCAGTTTGATACTTCTAAGACACCCTGTGCTTTGAAATGGTTTCTGTGGTTTGGCAAGGAGTTTTTACAAACACAACATCTACAAATTGGCCCATTGTTGAAAATCCTTCTGGTGATTCAGAATAATTTCTTAATTTCTGGGAGGATGAGAATGAAGAAGGGAATACACTTATGCTTTCAGAACAGGGATCCTTCCATCATTTCTAGCAAATCAAGAATGATATTTTGTTTCATTTTTATGGTGCAGTATTGCTCTCATTGAAAAGATGATAACAACATTCAAGCCATCCCAGCTTCACAAAGCATAAAATAGTCCAAAGGCTGCCATTTGGCACAATGCCTATTGCAACAGTATTCATGCACAGGGGAAAGGGATGATGTTCCAGAATCATTTAGGAATGTGACTCCTATGAACTGTGTTAAGTGTCAAAGGTGTCTTCATAAAAAATTAAATGCATTCCTTGCTCACTCCTAAGGGTCATATGGACAAGATCACACAGCTGAGACCACCACAACACAGCATCCATCCCCAGCTTCCCTTTTTCTTCAGGGATGCTTGGACACACCAAAGACATGGATATGCAGCTCCAGGAAAGGGTTGTGGGCACACTGTTCCTAAAAGCTCAGGCCAGAAATGATCCAGGTCTCAACCTGACTGCTGTACATCCACGAGGATCTCACTGCCACAGCAATTCCTGCACAAATATCAGTGAATATGATAGATGAGCTCTGCACTCTCCCAATGAACCTTACAGAGGGAAGTTTTCATGGAATTATACTTCAGGCAAGGCCTGTCTGGTGAAGCCAAGACAATAGCTTTAACATTTTCTATCTGTCCCTTTCTCTTTTCAAAGCTCTCCTTGAGACTCTCACAGTCCGGGGACAGCCTCAGACTCTTCTCCTGTGCTGTGTTTATTCAACACAGAGACAGTTGCAGCATTGTGTGACTTATCACAATGAACCCACAAGACTTGCATGTTAAATATTGACTACCAAATAATCACAACAAGCCATTCACTGGGAAAAGAGCAAAATAAATGGGGAAAAAAATAAAATGACACTCAAAAAAAACCCCCAAGTGATAAGCTGTGTGAAAGCATTATCTCATCTCAAAGGACCATCCATAAACAGAAAGCTAAATTCATCACTTGTTCCCTGAATTAGTGGCTCAGCTCCAGGAGATAAATTAATCACATTATTCTAGAAAGAAATAAGGAGTCTGATTTCAAATTTCAGACAAAGGATCAAGAGGCTGTTAGTTATGGATTTCTCATCTCTACCTGGTTTCATAGTTATTTCCTAAGCTAAAACTCCATGATGACAAAGGAAATCCTCTCTCTTATTTAAATTAGCCTTGAGACATATTATAAACATGTAATATCTAATCTTATGACCAGCTAGCTTCTGTTTTTCTTTATATCTTTGTACATCACTAAGGGTTCTAGGGGGTACTAAGGGTATTAGAGGGGTCCAAAAAAGCACTTGGTGCAGTGAGGCAGCTCTGGAGATCATTGCTGTGCTGGTTTTGGGGGCTCAATCCCAACCCAGCCCCTAATGCTGAAGGGAGGACACACATTTGCTGATTAGGCCAAAAATTAAGTTAATGACTCACTAGTGCTGTGGCATCCATCAAAAATTTCAAGGTTTAAGTACTCAGACAAAATAGAATAACAATTTTACAAAAAGCTTGATCTTTTACTGTTTGTAATGTATGCAATTTACTGTTTGAATGTAGCAAACTACAACCTCAGGGTTACTTGAGCTTGAAATAAAACCAAGCCAGCCTTTTTCCAGAAAATATCCCCTGTGTCCATGAGTTCTGTTCAACTTCCACACCTCATGTGATGGGTTCCTCCAGCCCCTGCCCACAGCCAGACCACAGCTGGGAAACAGTTTTAGAAAAAATGGAGTTTGCTAAGGAGCTTCACCCCTTAACCAGTCAGCCCACTGCAAGTAAGGAAACTACAGAACACAGTCAAGAACCTCGAATTATGCTGAGCAGAAATATCAGTTTATAGTTATCCCTTGTTTCCAGTTATACTCCAGCATATTTCCATAAACACAAGAAAGCATTCAGGCAAAAACAAAGGAAGGAACTGATTTTCTTCATGTTGCCGTTCATGCAAATTCATTGATATACTGGAGATAAAAAAATTTAAAACTCAGCACTGTTGTAGGAGGATTGGTCTGGATCCTGGCAAATGGAAGAAAACCCTGAATGTTTGGTCCACGTTGAAATAAGTGCACAGTGCTAAAACAACAGTGTGACTGTGTCAGGTGTGTGATTGTGTCAGGTGTGTGATTTGTAGTCACAAAAAGCACAAGTTGGGGCAGATGTCTTAGAGGAATTTGTGTTGTTACCATTAAAAAGGTTAAAAAAATTATAAAATATAAGTGTCCAAAGCAAGCCTTACCAGACCTGAGCTGTTCCACACACAAGGTGTGCCCCACTGTTTCATGTAGACTTTTTAAGTTTCTCCCTGCAGATTGACTGGGGCAATTGGCAGTGTGAGATTCCCTAATCCATCCACTTTTCTCACCATTAAACGGACTTATTTTGGTCTGTTAAGGGAAAACCTAATTAATGTACAGCATGTGTGTTGAGTCACAGTGCAGAGCAGCTTTGTGTCCTAGTGCTGGTTATCCACTGTCCTGATCCTGTCAAGGCCTTTGGAAGCCTTTTCCAATGAACCTCTGCCCAAGTAATCACTCTGCCAAATATCAGTTGTAGGAGAGCTTGGTTTTTAGCAAAAGGTCAAACAAAATTGCAGTGAAGACCCAAGGGATCCTTGCAAAAGGTCACTTAAGACAAAACAGATTCCCAGCTGAAGTACAGGTTTCTCCACAGTGTATATTTTCTGTGGGCTACCTTTTCGGAGAAAAACTTCAATTCAGAGTCAAAATGAACGATTATAATTTTCTGTGCACAATTACCTGGAAATGAACAGTCATTTGACACCCACTAAATGAAACAATCACATCCAGCTACATGACTTGGAGGCAGTTAGTCAGGCCACCAAACAAAACACTCAATTCCAGAGCTGTTTTACTGATGGCAAATAAAGTTACAACGTGGTGATACAGAACTGTAATGGTGTGTTGCATGAAGCTTTCTAAGACCTGGCCTGAAAAAATCTATTTTCAGTTCTATGCTTGTTGAGCTGGATGAACATTTCACAGTGAATAATTTACTTGATTAATTTAGGGCCATCCCTAGTTTACAGAATTTCTTTGTGCTGACTTCTTTGGCCACTTTGTTCATTATTTGAAGTTGCAGAACAGATGGTTTGTTCACATATATTTCTGCATAATGATTGCTCATAAACACTCTGTCCTGGATAGTGCTTTGAATACTTGCTATGCAGGCTCTGTGACTGGATTTTTAACTCATATAGCACATGGCCTGGCTTCCCAACTCACTTTCTTTTCATGTCAAATAACTAAATATTTTCAAACCACACAGATCTTCAAAATAAGTGAGGGGAAAGTGTTTGGTTTAAAACAAAACTTCTTAAAGATATATGCAACTTTCAACTTTGGAATAGTCTACTTGGAGCTGTGAAAATTCAGATATTTATGTAGAGATATTAAGCATTTGATGGGAATGAAACCTGTATGCTAAGGGATTGATGAAAATATATGCTAAGCAAAATAAGACTCAACATAACATTTACAAAAAGCAAACAAATTGACTAAAAGGTACCCAAAAAGCAGGCAAAAGCTGACATAGATTTTACTGTTGTTGTTCAGGAGAGATTCAGAACTGGTCAAACAGATTGCCAGGCTTTTAACTGGAACAGCAGCTCTCCTTGATGATGATGATGAGGCCATCAAATGGATGTCATCTGTTTAAACCAGGTAAGAATCTGGGCAAATTAGCTGTTGTTGAACCAGATATAATATTGGTGTAAAAAGCCCCTAGCAAGTAGGATTCCTCAATAAGTCCCTGTAAGAGCAAACAACAGTGATCCAATCCTTTTACTGCTAATGATGTGTTTGTAGATATTTACCTCTGCAGCAGTTTCAGCAGCTGTATCTCGAATTGCCATTAATGCCTTTCTTCACTGACTAATAGAGTGAAGCTATTGAGATGTAGGATTTCCACTTGTTTTTATCCCAGTGTAACATTGCCATCTACAGGAAGCTTTCCCTTACTTGGAGACTGATCTTACAATCACGGAATAGGAACCACTGAAGATGAAAATGTAAGTGTCCAGAATTAGCCCTGTTTGATCAGCCTGACAAACTGGTATTTTAAAAATTAGCCAGTAATAATATGGCTGACCAACAAAAGCAGTATATTAACCTACTGTCTGGCAAGTTATTAAATTGAGGGATTTGCATTAATCTAGTTGAATAATACATTAGGACAAAAAGAAACACTTACTAAGGACAAGGGGCTTCTGATTTAGTTACTTATCCTTAGTTGATATGTAGGGTTCTCATACTGCCATACAAAAATTGTATAATGTTCTGTTTTACAGATGATTCTGAGAAGTTTTTCTCAGCATCTGTCTTTCTTCTCAGCTTTGTAAAAGGATTTGTTGCAAAAACGCAAATAATTTTTCACCCTTCTAGACACTGGATATCCCTTCACAAGTACTAAATATACTGCCCAGAAACCAAAAAGGCACATATGCAAGAGCTCAATTTTAGACAGCTGCTTAATTTTAATCTCTGTCTTAAACACAGAATATTTGTGACTTTCAATATGGCATTGAGTCATTTAGAGATATCAGTCTTCTAGAGCAAACTCTAAAGCATCCTTGTAATGAAAGAAAATGTGTTCAGGATAGAAATTCTGTGTCAGCTGACCAAACAAGCAAGGTGATATTTTATGTAGAAACACAAATTGGGTCTGACTTCCTTAGTGAGACAGGGAAGGAAACCAGAATTAAATAGAGATCAATAAGTAGTGGGGAAAAGCTGGGGAGGTCATAGGAGGCAACCTGAATGAAATAATCTGATTGAAATTGTGATCTTTGATGTCAGAAAAAGTGGTTATTGACTTTAATTCAGGGAAGACAGAATTCTGCAAGATATTTTCATTTTTGGGGAATGGAAGGAAGACATTAATCAGAAGTGAAAAGAACCAGCAGAAATAGAAGAGATAGGGTCTCAAATTTGAGATGGAGACTTTCTATGTATGCAGATGAGTCAGACTTGTTCATTAGTGCACTGGGGTGGCTTTCTACTTGGAAACCACTAGATGAATTCCTTAATTTACCTAGGAAAAAACCTGACAGCCAGTTGCAAAAAACACTCAAACAAACAAACAAATCACACAGACCTAAGCTGAAGTTTTTTTTTCATTTCTCAACTCCCTAGCCAAACTAGAAAATCAATTACATTCACAGCTCTATCTAGACACTCTTAATCCAGGAGGCACATTTCTGGAACAGAACAGGGAGGAAGGGGTGATTTTACTACATGCAGAGTCACATTCTGGTTTCAGATTTCTCTTCTGGCAGCTTCACACTGGCCTAGTTGAGATAAACAGGTGACAGAAAAAGCTGATTTATTGCTACTTCAAAACTGTCAGTCTCCCATACTTAAGGATGGTTCTAAGGCTGTTATCAGCAGTAGGATGTTAAGATGGTTAAGGGAGTTGACTGAGCTGAAGTTGGTTAATACTTGAAGCCAGCAGTGGAGCTGTGAGCAGACAGACTCTGTACCAACTCTTGAGGACACAGATTTATTTATAAATTAACCTGCCACTTAGCTTGCTCCAGCTGACTCTGTATTGTTGCAAGCAGCTGATACAACAGTGCAGGTTCCAGGGAAAGAGGCAGAAGAAACACTTTATCTCTGCCCTGGCCAGGAATTGACAGAAGTTCGCAGAGCATCCCCAGAGTGTGGAGCCCAGGGAGCTCCAGCAGGGCTGAGATTTGTCACTGCAGATACTGCCAGGAACCACCTGACTGCTGACATGGAAAAAGTCACTAACTCTCTAGATGTGACTGCTCAGACAACCATGGCAGTCCCCCAGATCATGATATCTAAAGAGTGTGGTGGTGACTGTTCTCCTCTCTTGGTGAGGTTCTGCTGCTACTAAATTGAAAATTAATTAAAATAATAATAAATTAGTGTCTTGAGAATGCTCTTAGAGTATTTTCAGGACCATTTTATTGTCCTGCACAACATATCAATCCCTTACTACTAGAAATGTTGATAGAACACAAAATTTTACGTCAGGTTTATTTTGATTAAAATGTTTACAATTTACATGCTTCTTAAGAATCACCGGTTGCTTAAAATTTATTTGTGCATCAGCTTCCATCTCAGAGTGTATTTATTGCACCTGGTATATTCCAGAAGTTTGAACTTATTTACAGAAGAAAAAAATTTGTGGTCTTTAGAAATTTTTCCAGTTTTTAAAATAATTCTGTTAAAAGACTGTACAGCCACACACATTCTAGAAACCAAACTATGGGTGGAAGGAAGAGACTCCAGCAAGTCTCCTGGTACTTCAGTTTAAAAGATTGCTCTGTCTTTGTTTCAGAAGATTTAGGTTTATCCATTTTCCTTTGATAGCAATGCATTGCACAACTCTGCAGTTATCTGTCTAATCAATGTCAGTTCTCTAGAAATGTTAGTCCCCTCAGCAGCCTTCAAGGTGGGTGATTTCACAATTTTTAGTGTAGGAAGTGTGATTCCAGAGACAAAAAAGACCCATTCTTTCTCTGTGCCAGACAAGAAGAGCAATGTTCAGCCTTAGGCTGGTCTTGTAAGGAAAATTTCCAGAGTTCTCACTCTAATCCATCTCCTTCACCACACAGCAAAATCTACATTTACAGAACTAATCACCTGAGTGACTTGTCTGGGTACCTGGAACTGCAATTTGAACTCATCCTGTGGAAAAAATAGCCCAGAGTCACAGGTCCTATGCCAGATATCAGACCTCACCTGTATTCCTTTGCTCTGCTGCAAATTGCAATCAATTATTCTGAGTTCATATTTCATATTTACAATTTCCTGTCCTGCCTCTGAGGCAGCTAAAGATGAAGTTGGTCCAACCAGCTTCTACCTCCCTCCTGCCTGGGGAGAGCTTCAAATCTCTGGCTCACAAAACCTCTTAATGCTGTTCTTGCTAACTCATATCCAGCAAGAGCTGGGCACACCAGAGACTTCAATTAAAGATTCTCATATTTTAATCTCTGGAAAATAACAACCAACTCCCCCTTTGAATAAAAGGCAGGTTAAAAACTGGGCTTTTGGAGGTTCTCATTAATCCCTGCTGCAACTTGAGGCACTTCACACGGTATCAGGAAATACAGCAGACCTGCAGTGACATTACCCAGCTCCTCTGCAGGATCAGCATGGTGATAGCAAATTATTTCATCCTGGGAAGAGCCCTCCAATTCCCACCTGTCCTAAGCTTCACACAGGGACAATGTCAAGGATTAAATTTCCAGTGAGCCACAGCTCTGAGCTGACCAGTGCTACAGTATAATATGCATGAAGGTCAGAAGATGCCTCCAATGTGTATTTTGCACAAAGCTATTTTCTTAGCAAAGATATTCACTTGAGCATATTACTAAACTGAGGAAAATAACACGAGAAAATGGGAAGAAGCCATGTAAAAAATGAGACAATCAGGCCAGACCCCCCAGTTCTTTTTGACTGCATCAGCATGCTTGATCCAACTTGTAAACCAGCCTTAACAGAGAAGCATTTTCCCTGTTTGAATTGCTTTAAGAAGTGAAATTAGCTTTATAAATATAAATCAGTTAAAGAAAATGCAATATTTATAACACGGTGTCTGATTTTTCCCCCTTTAGGATTCCATTTAAAAGGAAATAACAAGGAAACAGCGCTCTCAGAAAGACAGTGGGTTTACAATTTATGCTCATTAATTTTCATATTGACACAAAACTAAACCCTGCATTTTATTTGACTGCGGCAAGGAAAAAAAAATAAGGCAGATGGAACAAAACAGATTTTTTTTTCCTGCAACAGATAATTCTGTAGGAAAGTCTGTTTCTAACAAACCTGTTAATACTCATTCATTTTCCTTGTGCCCAGCATGCAAACCAATCCCAATCCCTCTCCCAAACCCCCAGACACAAGGGCAAAAGCATAAGTGAGAAAAATGGTTCCATTTATTTAAAGCCCTGAAAGGCTCCAACCAAGATTGAGAAGTCATTATTCTAGGAACTATATAAAAAGAAAAACAGCCCATCCCTTACCTGCAAGAGGTTCCAAATTGTCCATTAAATCAAATATCATTCAAAGTTGGAAAAAAATGCTATTTCTTGTAAAGCTAGGGAAAAAAATGCAAGACCATTCTGTGGCTAGAAAGTCTGTTTGGGATTTGGAAAAAGAACTACCAGTTGGCTACTTCCATATGTATTCATTGGAGTGGCTGTGCCAAACTCATAATTGCTCTAAGTTGCTGAGTGTCATTGATGTTACATCAAAAAGAAGTCCAGGCCACAGAGGCTCATTTTCTATTAGAATTATTAATCAACGAGCTGCAAAAGCCTGACATGAAGCTTTCTTCCAACTTTGGCTGAGTCAAATTCTATTTGATGTTCAAACAGATCCATTTTTCTCTTCTTCCTCCCCACACATACAACCCATCTCATTCTGGCAAGAGTAAAACCACTGAAAGGGATAATATGCAGAATTATGTATTTGCTCAGACAGCCAGAGAAAAGCTGAAAAGCAGCAACTCCACCACACTGACCAGCTCAGGTTCTGCCAGGTTTACCCCATCCTCCAAATATTTACTTTGTTATACTTTAACTTTTCATTTTTTTTTTTCCCTACTATTTATAGAATTTGTCCATCATATTGATTAGTTTATTTAGTTCATCTGGATTCAGAGTGTAAATAAGACTTTTTTTTTTTTTTCAATTTAATAACACCTTTGCTCCATTTTGATTTTTTCCTCCCCCTAATTTTAACAGAAGCAGCAGCACAAATTACCTGCCCTCATGTCAATGTTTCCTCAGCAGCATCCTCCAGCACTGAATTGCTGGTTTCCTTATTGTTATTGCCATTACCACTGAAGTACTCTTATAAGGAACATTTCACTCAGCCAGCCTGAGGTTCCTGCAACAGAAAAAGAATAATTTCTTAGTTAGAATCAGGATGCTGTCTATGTTTAATGAAACAGCAGCATGATTAGAAATGGAGATGTTTTCCATTTTCCATCCACATTCTTTTCAAACCACGTTTCAGTGAAGCAAACACAAGCTTATCCTGAGATGCATGTTGTGCCTATTTAAAAAAAAAAGTGAATTCTTTATCTCAAGTCTGCAGCTTTCTCAAACATCATAAAATCCTAACTCACTTTTCCTTATTTCAATGGATTTCCTAGTGCAGTTTTTAAGCAGACATGGAAGCTAGATTTATCAGTGTCTGGCAATAACCTGGTGCTATAGTCCTCACCTAAACAGGCAGTGTCTGAATTATGCTGTGCAAAGATAGCTACAATATGAAAAAAAAGGAGAAGGTGATAGTTTAAAGCATGATAACAAATGCCTCAGCTTAAAATCTATGTCCCATATCTTATCTCTCCATAAGAATAAACTGATTTTTTTTTACCAGAATAGCTGTTTGAGAATTTTATTTGATTGAGACAGAAAGCAGCTCTATTCCACTGCTTTTCTATTTTAAATATTTGCTTTACTCACTGTGTTGCCTTACTTCTTCCCCATCAGTTAAGTCATCTTCAATATTTACAGATAGTTGACTTTGTTAATCCTTGTACAATCTTATTTTTAAAATAGCTGCCAAATGACTTGGGATGGGAATACTATGAAATATATTTGGCACCAATTTATTACTGAGAAGAACAATGTTAGAGATTTGAAGAGAAAAGGGGAAAGCTAAGTATTCCTTCAGGGAAAGGTGACACATGGAAAAAAGCTGACACAAAGGATGGAGGTATGGAAGGAGGTGAGAGGGAAGGTGATCACACCTATTGGAGGAAGAGGATGACACATTTGAAGATATAAAACCACACAGGAACTCTGTTTTCTCCCATTAAAAGTTGTTGCTGGGCACAGTGAGCTCTGGGGCCTTAATCAGGGAAGTCACCTTAAATGGCCAATTCGAGATTGTGGGGGGAATTGAAACCTAAATGAAACCAAATAAGATGTGTCCTATAGTGAGAGCCAGGGAGTACTGTAGGGGCAGCTTAGACTGGGTTTGTGGGGCCCAGCAAAAATCATATTTTTTGTGTAGCTTCTCCATAAAGGCCATCCTAGGAGCTCAGATTCATGCTGTTCCCTGGCCTAGCAGGCAGAGCCTTGTACAGTTTGAAATCTTAACACAGAGGCATAGAGAGAAAATTTGACCTGAACACCTATTCTGAATTCATGAGTAGTGCCAAAATTCTTCAGAATTCTTGATAAGTGGCCTGCTATTAATCCATATTAAAAAGTGTCCATGGCACACTAAGTCTGTCAGCATGGGAGTAAAGGGGTTAATTTGAATGAATTTGTGAAGTGGTTTAGCTAAATTGCATTAGATATTTGTATTAAGAGTTGAAAATGCCTTGATTAAATTTTCTTTACCATCCTAAGTAATTTAAGTTAAATCAAATTAAATTGAGGACATTTTATTTCTGACTATGAACGTGGGCACCGAATTTAACACAGTTTAACTAAATCTCCTTATGAGTGACTGAGGCAGGGAAGGAATCCTTGGCAATTGCCACAGCTCCCAGAAGAAATCAAGACAACTCTCTCTAACAACTCTTCATTCCTTAAGACAGTTGAAATCTGTCTTGTGCATTCAAGGAGGGATAGGAGGGAAGAGAAAATGTATATACCTCATGCTGCAACATTATATAATGCCATCCAATACCAAAGGCAGACATTGGAACACTTCCATCCCATATGGCAAGACAAATGTTCTCCCAGTTTATTATTAATAGTGCTGTGAAAGCACTGTGACTCAGCATCAGAAACCATTATTTTAAATATCTTCCACTAGAACTGACTTGGCACAAATCATTTTGCCACAGAAGGTTGGTCTTGACTAAAATCTTCCACTCAGCCCTGAGATGAGCACAGTGATGCAACAACCTGGTGATCCATTTCCACATGAAAATGAAAGTGTGTCTGGTCTTCAAGGAGTTGATATGGTATTTTGAATTATATATCAAGGAGAAAATTTACTGGGTAAATGTTAAAATCATTAAAGTAACTTTTCATTGCAAATAGAGAGTGAATGCCTCATCCCAAGACAGCTATGAGATGTATCAGTTTAGGTTTTTAATCCCAAAGTATGCATAAATCTCTCCAATCTCATCTCTTGTCATCTTCTTGTCAAAAGAAATTTCATTTCACTTCCACCCATCACTACTCCCCATGGTTTCTGAACACATTCCACTTTAAAATTTTATCATGGGAAGGGGGAGGTTCCTTCTAGATTTCATGCAGGGTTAAACTATGAAATGCTCAGAAGAAGAAGAAGCAGAATTTATTTTAAAAATAAAAATAAAATTTAAAAAGTCTAGGTACAGTTAGTAAAACCATAAAATCATAGAATGACTGAATGCCCTTGATATTTTCCCTCTCTCTATCTACCTCCATTTTGCTTCCAAAGTCCAACAGAAACTGCAGAGTTTGATGCACATTTCCCTCATTAGTGTGTGTGTGATGCTCTTAGAGCTGAAAAGAGATGGATCAATCAGCCAGGCTGACTCCCCAGGCCTGCTCCCCTGTGCCATCCCTTCCCCAGCCACAAACACCTCATTAGTTCACAAAACCTACAAGTATATCTAAAGGCTGTAAAAACCCCACCCCACACCAAATGACATCCATTTGGAATGACTTGATCCTTTCAGTTACTTGTTACTTTCCATGTGGTTTTCCACCTTTTTTTTTTTTTTTTTTTTT
>WEIU01014239.1:372102-391576 GCA_013389925.1 Aegithalos caudatus
TTTTTTTTTTTTTTTAATAGGGCAACACACCCATTTATTTCTGCAGGAAGCAGCTCGATTGGGAGGTCAAGAGTTACTTGACTTTATAAATGCACGTAAGTAGGAGCTGGCAGAACAAGAAGATCTATGCTTATTAGAGCAGGCATGACACATGCATAAGACATAAATATAACCAAGAGCTCCTCTTCAGTACCTGTGGTTGTTAAATCCCAGTGAAAGATCCTTTCTTGCTGCAGATCCAGGTGTGTGAGCTCCAGCAGATGGGATGTACTCTCCTCTCAGCTCCATCCACACATAAGGAGCCAATTCAATGTGTGACAGAGCATCTTCTACTTTGTTTCAATAGAAATCAAGTTTTAAGGGATGAGATCTTAGATAAAATATTGCCTGTGACGTGACATTTTACAGAGTGCTAGAAAAAAAGGAAAAATTACAAAGGTAAAAATTAAAGTTTTGCTCATAATAGTATCTTAATATCCATATGAGGAAATGGACATTAATTCGGCATTCTATGACATCTGCAACTTCAGTGATCATCTCTCACTGTTTACTAGGATTATTTATCAATTTTTAATTCTTTGGAAGCAATTCTCAAAAGGGGGTGAGATACAATCTTTACTTTTAGATTTCACAGACACAGAAAAAAAGAAGCAATGAACTTGGTTCCCTTGAGCTCCCTCAAAGGTTTGAAAGGACCTTTTGTGCTTCACTTTTCATGTCTCTGCCTCTTCCTGGTCCTCAGTTCCTCTCTTTAGGATTTTAAAGCCTATTTCAAATGCCATTATCAAATAACATTAATTCCCAAACTCCCACACTGTTTAGATCTATTCCTCCCCTCTGTCTTCACATCCCAACTACCATCCCAAGATATTACTCAGTTTTTTCCCCACAGCCCCAACCTAATACCTTGTTTCCATCTTTTCTCAGCCACTTCCAGGTTCCCTCTCCTGTACCCAAACCTTTACCAGATCAATACCTGTTCTACTTTTGCCCCCTCCTTGTCTCTCTTTTCCCTTTAATCTCTCCCACTCCAAAGAATTGTTTTCTCACTTCTGCCTTTTACTTTGGTATCAGATCACTTCTGTACCCACTCCTGCCCAGAGCTCCCTTCCTCTGCTCTCAATCCCTGCCCCAGCCCTTTGAATTCAGTGTGATGATTCCTTCTCATGCTGCCTGTGCTGTGGGAATCCCATTTGGATGGCATTTTGTCACTGGATAAATGCAACCCAGGAGGTTTCATTGCTTTTCCATTTCCCTTGAATTTTTTGTGACACTGATTTTGAGACAATTTTAAGAGTAGGCGTATTGTACATCATAAGCACACAAGAGCTTCTGGCTGCAACCCAGCAGAAACCTCCTACACTTCACAGGTGGTTTGTGAGCTGCAGATGGAGAACTTCTGTGCAAAAAAAAAGCTAAAAAAAAAATCCATCCTTATTTGTCCTTTCATCACTATTGGTTCTCATCACTTCTCTGCCTTTCTGAGTGCTGCAGAATCGTGTTCAGCTTAAAGAAAGCTTTTAAAGAATAACAAACTCTCTTATTTTGTAACATTATTCTGACTGCTACCAAACTATTTATTTCATTAACTTCCATCTTTCTTATTCTCCTCTGTGCTGTTGCAGAGAAATTTTGTCCTGGCTGGGAACAGCACAGAAAAGAGTGCCCCAAAGGGGCTTCTGCAGAGAGAAATGTAGAGTGCCAAGGACAGAGCAGAAAAGGAAGGGAAAGGACACAGAATCACAGAATCCTTAAGGCTGGAGAAGAACTCCAAGATTATCAAATCCAACTTTTGACTAATCCCACCTTGTCAACCAAACCATTGCACTGTTACATCATTTCTTGAGCACCTCTGGTGATGGTGACTCCATCACGCCCCCAGGCAGCTCCTTGGAGTGCTGGACCACCCTTTCAGTGAAGAAATCCCTCCTGGTGACCAGCCTGAACCTTCCCTGGGGCAGCTGGAGGTTGTGCACTCGTGTCCTGTTGCTGGTGTCCTGGGAGAAGTGGCTGATGCCCACCTGGCCACAACCTTTCAGGTACAAATCAAGGAGCAAATCTTTAACAGCTGAATCAGACACCAACTCACCAAATTTCACAATATAACTTTGAAATGATTTTCATGAGCCACTAAGCTGCCAGTTTTTCCTGCCAGGCTGAGTTTTCCCTGCTGAGGCTCTTCCTTAAGGAACACTTTGCTAACCAACAAGTCTTTTAGCAATACCACTTTTAAGCTTTTGATGCTGCTGCCCAGCTCTGCCAGATTCTCACTTCCAAACAGTGCATTAAAGTAAGAGCTGCTGAAAAGCACAACATCTATCATCTAGTGAACTGTGATACCACAGCCTGTAACACCAATTAGATAAATAAAATGTACTCCACACTGCACTGGGGAAGATCTGGACTGAGGTGTACAAAATCATGGACACCATTTGACAATGTGGGGAACCTTTGCTCACCAAGCTCCCACCAGCAGAATGAGAATCACACTGGCAAGAGATACTGAGATAAAAGCAGGTCCTTTTTTATGTGGCTTTAATTTGTTGACACAAGCTTATCAAAGCAGATAGTAACAGTAGGTTTAAAAATGGATTGAGCAAGTTCATAGGCAGTTAAAAAAAAAAAAAAAGAACTCTGTTTTTCTAGCTGGCTCATCTGCTAGTTTCAGGCAAAATTAAAGGTAAGAAGAAAAGGCCATTTATCTTTAAAGTGAATTCAAATTTGGTTTTAATCAGCTGGGAACTTTGTTTGTTGTATTTAAGAAAAAAAGAAAAAGCTAATTTAAAAGAAAAAATAGAAATGTATTTCAAGTCTTATTGCTTTTGTTCATTTTCATCAGACTCAAGTACTTAGACTCTCAAAAGGACATAAAACAGTGGAAATGGTACTCATGGCAGATGAAAAATACACCCACTGCGATTATTTTATAATTAAGCTCTGATGGTGTAGCATTTAGAAAGAGTCAACCTATCAGAAAAATCCAAGTCTATAAAGACAGAGCTGGATTTGCAAGTGCTCTGCTTGTACTGTTAATGAAGAAGAAATCAAATGAGAATAAGATGCAGAAATGTTTTAATACTGTACCTTGGACATTTTTCCTTGGTGATATCATGTTCTCCTCTCAGAGAAACAGCTCAGAGAGACAGATGTGCAACAAATAGAAGGTAAAGTGCACAGCTGTTTGTTGCTGTGGTTTCAGGGTCCAGCTGTGTTCTTAAACTACCTGCCAGTGCTTCATTCACTGCTGCCCACTGGAGCAGTGTTTGTGCCCATATCATTCCATGCTGCCAAGGTAACAAGTAAAACACAGGCCATGGTGTGTGCATTCACAGGGAAATGAAAACAATAACATGGTCACTTAACCCGAGCCTTTCCATGCAGCTGTAACCTCTCATTAGGCAGCAGCCTCCAACAGCCTGGGGCTTGAATCACTGCAGTGTCCCTGCCACTTGAGAGGCTGTGAATTTGCTGACTGATCCCAGCATTCCTCACTGTTAAAAAACCAGAGAATTTTAACAAAAACAAGTCCAGATCCCACCAAGGATAAAGGAAAAACAGCCCTGCAGAGATCTAGGAGATGTCAGCCATTGTTGGAAGTAACACAGACCCAGTGTCAAATATTGTTCAAAAGAAAATACATGGTGAAGACACAGGTTGTGTCTTCAGCTCTAGAGCTGGGGATCTCAAATGGAGATGTTTAAAATACCCATTTTGCGTATTTTCTATACATCAACTTGAAAAATTATCCATCAATGAGTAACAGTTTGGAATACAGACTTGATATTCTTTTTACTCACATTAGTAAGTAAATTAATTTCATTCAAATTAAGGGAAATGGGAACTTTTGACTCACCAGGTTCTCCACAACAAGGCCATGGATTTAAATAGGTGGTATAAAAATAGATCTGGTTAATTTTACATCCTATTCATACATGAAACAATTGATACAATGAGGACCTCAGCAAACTGATATGGTTTTGAGAAGTTCGGTTAACATTTCAGTTATGTGCAGAGCTCATCTGGGCCCTTTATGTGGGGGATACTTTCTTATAATGCACAAATGTGGCTAAAAATATTTTTAATCCAATTCTAATTTGTCTTGCTGCACAAAAATAGCATGCAGCACAATTAATATGCATAAAACATAAACCCATTAATGGACTGCATTTAGGTGAGTTAAAGGAAGTGAACCAAGATCATCATAAATCTTCTTATGTGCTTTTGGTGATACACTGACAGGTAGGAATTAAACATGCAAGGAACTTTTATTGAACTGTCCAGATCCTGTTTATATTCCATCAAAGTTGCCCACTTTATCATGCTGCTCTTGACATTGCTGTGAAATAGATAACAGCTAAATCAGAGACTGTCAAACTGAAGTAACTTTCAGGAATTAAATGGTAGCGCTGAATAAAAGCCATAATTGAAATGCACCAAAAAAAAAAAAAAAAAAAAAAAAAAAAAAAAAAAAAAAAAAAAAAAAAAAAAAAAGAAAAAAAAAAAAAAAAGGAAAACCTCTAAAACAATGGGAATTGTTTTAAAACAGTGGGAAACTTTAGATGGCATTGCAGAGACACCAGAAGTCCCTGATACAGCAACAGAATTGAGCAGATTGTTTGGGCAAAATGTCATTGTTGGAGCTTTTTTGTGCCTTATTACACACAGCCATCATCTGGGGCTCTGCACAGTGCTGAATTACTATTTACAGCAGTTTGACCTTGAACACTGGAGTTGCATTAATACAGCCCATTCCATGGAACTGATAGAGGTCGGTGAAAATGTAGAACAGATTTTTTTACTCAAATAGGAAAAAAAAATAGAGACTTGTGTAGATCTTAAAAGGAAGAGTCTGTTCATAAAACACCTGGACTAGAAAAGGGCAGGCTTTTCTATAAACAGTTCGATACAATACATTATTGATCAAGCATTGTAACAAGTTTAGCACCCTTTCAGCTATCTCATGATGCTCTAATTATGGGATGTAAATTGGAATCTCTAAAACATGTGAATTTCCTGAAGATGAAATTTAGCCACCCTCAAGCATGCTCGATTAACTGAGTGACAAAGAATTGCAAGCAGGAGTTTAAAATTCAGTATTCATTCAAAAGAAACCAATTTGAGGATTTCAAATACTCCACTAACAGCAAGAGACTACCAGTATATAGCCTGATTATTTCACATCCTAAAGCTTTTCTCACCCCTACATTTATAGAGACATCTGCAAATGCTAATAGAGTTCTCTCCAGGATGGGGATCATTAAGTCAAAGTACTCAAACACAATGGGCAATGAAAGATTGAATTGGTTAGTGCTCATAACAATTGACAATGATGCTAATATATATCAGTACTTCACTGAATTTGTGCAATGTATTCAACATCTGGAGACTCTTCCCTGGATTTTATGCAATCACTATAAAACTTTAAATAAATACTCACTAACACACACGTTTCAAATATATATCCGTATCCTGTTTTTCATTATCTGGAAGTGCCCATAAAAACTTGGGGAATCAATGGGAGCAGAGAATAATGAGCACTTTTCATACTGTGGGCAGTCAGAAAGGTGGCACAGTCAAATCTTCTGCTCCTGCATGTGATCCCACCACCGTGTCCACTTGAGATTTGTTTTGACACCAGTTACAATCACTGGGAGATTGCCCCTGATTTCTGAGGAGTTCAAGAGCTCCCTCCTCAAAGTGTGTTCAGAACCACCAAGGAAAAAATCCCCTCACTCTCTTGGTGTTTGGTCACACTCAGAACAAAAAGCACCAAGTGGGGAATAAGAGCAAAGGCTCCTCTCTCCTCTCAGGTCTGAGAGCAGCCTGCAGCAGATGCTTGGGGAACCAGGCAGGTCCAGTGCTCCATTCCCTGGTCACACTGGGAAATGGCACCCTGAGTTAATTGCAGTTTAATTCATTTAGCAGAATGCAAAATTACACTGCAAAGGGACTGCCTAAAGCCTTCCTCTTCAAGCAAAGCTCCTCTTCCCATATTGAGATCTGAGGGCTCAGTTTCCTTCCACCCTGAGGAAAAGATATCCTTGACTATAGATGCAAATACTGTTACGGAACTCTCCTGTACCTACTTGCCTTCAAAAGGCAGAACTAAAACCCAAAATAGATCTGCAAAAATTACATGTCAAATTCTTGCTTGAACCAGAGGTCATTTGTTGATACATCTAAACACATGGAACTGATAACAGTCCTGCACAATCACGACTTTTTTTTTTTTTTTTAATAAGAGCTTTTTTACAAATATGCACCTGAATGCATTCATTACTGACTGTGAACATGTATTATCACTCACCTGCACAGGAAACTTTGGGACATACAGTGTAATACATAAAGTTCAGTAGTTCTGTTTGTTTGCAATCTATTTGTATTTCTTGGGGTAAGCAATATGAGTACAATTTAACATATTTACTGAAGAGAGGTACTGACCTACATCTGTCATAATAAAATTTTCTTTGTTTAAAATCTGAATATTATTTACACAGATTTAAATTATTGAAAACCCTCATTTAATCACTACAACAACATGAAGAATGGGTTTATGGTTTACCCTTGTAAAAGACACTCGTATTTGTTTTTTCTCTTCAAACAATGGAATATACAGGTAATTTTTAAAACAAAATATTTCCTTTGTCATCCTTTCATACCACCTCATATCATTTGCCACTAAGAAACAACTGCAGTAGGATTAGACACCTCAAAAGACATAGGACAGGTTTTATAGCATATGGCAACAGACTCCTGTGTCTGTTAAGAATAAATAAAAGTATAAGCTACTTCATCATGATTTTTCCCTGGTTGCGAAACTATGCATTCTTTTCAATCCAGAAAAAAAAAATGGAACATTTCTGCTCCATATATTGTTGCCTCTCAAGACCAGCAGTTCTCCTTTTCACACTGTGATGGATGCTGCACTGGATTATAGAATCCAGCTATATCTGCTCTGCTGTTTCCTTGATATTACATTCATTGCATTCCACAGCATGATCTCACAGTCAAGACCCTGGATATTTCTCCATGATAAATATCACAGATGAAGAAATGGTCCAGTGCCAATGTTATTTTCGTGGTGCTGGCACATTTCCTGAGCAACATGTTTGGTAATAAACACTATTTCAGTTGAAAAAAGTTCTCAGGCTCTGCTGTAGCATTCAGACAGAAAGTAATTTTTCTAAGTATTTTAATACACTTCATGGAGTTTTTTCATTCAGCAGCTCTTTCTACAAATCAATATTTCTCTTTCCTTCCTTGGACAGTTGTAGGAGTAGGGGGTGATCCTGTCAATACTTACACCAGTGAGAAGTTCAGCTGCACTGGTGCCCTGTTTTATTCAGCAGTACTACACATAGAGTGAGGAGCTGGCAAGAATCACAGCCTTGATATATCAACTCAGCTCTTCCCTGAAATACAACCATCTCTGGGGTAAAGCATGATAAATATTCAACAGCACAGGGAAACACTACACTGCAGATTTAAGACTCAATCTGGCAAATACTTACACAAGAGTATATTTTCTTCACACTGCTAAAGAAAAATACTTATATATATAAATGTATTCATAGGCACAAGATTGCAGAGTACAGGACCCAAGAGAGGATGGAGAATGGAGGAGAAGGAGGAGAAAGCCTTTCCAGTGCACCCCAGGGGCTTCATTGTGGATTGAATAGAATCTCTTGCCAAAACATAGAGAGGATGTAAGTTGGTCAAGCTGGCAGCAGCTGGAACCAAAACCATTCAGGAATGCTCTATAGCCGGAGTGGGGATGATGGCCCAGCACTGCCAAAGGTCCAGTGAACCCAGAAATGTGAGCACTGCTGACAGCAAAGCAGGCTGTTCAAACATCTGGCCATGAAGATGGAAGGGAACAGGCACTAATAAATCCCTTTGCTGGCATAAGTTTCAGGACCTATCTCAATCATGTGTCCCTCTCAGTTTCACCTCTGTCACAATTTTAATTTTTTAAAAATAATCCACAGCATCAGAAGGTCTTCAGAAAACTCAGCTCATGCCCATTTTCACAGATGAGATATTTCAGGTGTGTAATGGCTAGTCTTTGGACATCTGATCAAGTATATTTCCTATTTTTTCAAAACTAGTTTCTTCACTGATTTTCCTTCATTTCAGCAGTATAAAAAGAAGCCACTTTAAACACTTTTCTGGCACTGATTCCCAGAGAAATGTTTCCCTATTTCACTCTTCGTAAAGGTCTGCAATAAAGAGATACCTGTAAGCCATCCTTTCTGAAACTGTATTTTCCATTTAATAACTCATACAGAACCAGAATTACAGGAAGTGTGTTAATGGATTCCTTTTTTTTTTCATAGCCCAGGCTTAATTCAACCTCTTCAGTGCACAGAAATTGAGAATTTTTCATTCTCTCCTGTTTGGGTATGCAGTTTAATGAAGTATAAGATGGCCTCCTCAATCTACAGAAACTCACTGACACAAAAAGATAGATTTATAATATTTGGTGATCATATATTAGATATGCATAGCAAAACTTGCTCAGGCAGTTATTCAACAATAACAGGCTGAAGTCATCTGAACCAGTCTGAAAAGGCTGCTTTTGTTTCATTCTTATGAACAGTGATGCCCCTTACTATGACATTAACAAGTTTATTTTAAACCATGATGTCACAACTGCAATAGTTCCAATTTATTATCCAGAGGGTTGATTTTTGGCAGGTTGGTTGGGTTTGTTTTCTTTGGTGTTTTTTGTTCTCTTTTTTAATGTGCAAAAATTGGGGTTCCCATTTCTGTCTTGTTTAAGCCTGGATTTTATCCATAAAGGGACCTTTTACACAGCTGAAGCTTTAAAGAAAGTAAATGTCAATTCAATTTGTCCTTTCAACCCACACCAATTGAGGAACAGTCATTTTTTTTTGCTGATGAAAGTCTCTTGGCCCTCTGGCAAACTAAGATTAAGAGACAACTGATATTCCCAAAGCTGCATGCAGGATTTGGGCATACAATTTCCTTTTTGTACTTGATGTACCTGAAGCTACAGAATTGAATAGGTAAAAACCTACAGCAGCACAGCAGATGCCTAGCCATGAGCACACCTTGTACTAAAACACACTTATTTGTAAGAATTTGTAAGATCAAGCAAGCCCTGATTCATTCTGCTGTAAATACCTTGCTACCACCATGGTGTTAAATTATTTTGGGGCTATGTCACATGCTTGAATCTTGAGAAATGCAAGGCTACTACTAAACAACAATATTTCTGTTCCTTGGAAGGGAAATGCATGGATGCTTTCTGTACTTCATGTGCAGTTATATTCAAACTATCATCATTTTTTGGTTGGAATTCAAAATGAAACTACTATATCTATGCTCTCCTTTTGTGATTTTACTTTTTTCATTTCTAATGTCTGGAGTTCTTCTGACCAAGAACTCCTTAGTAATTCCACTTCTCATTTATATTGGTAGAGAAGGTTCCTAGGGCAGCTACCATCACCATCTTTTTGGTTGTACAAAGAAAAAGAAATAATGAAATTTCAAGAGAGCAAAAACTTTGAAAAGGGCAAGGAAAGACCTCTAAAGCTTATACAAACTTTCCATTGGCAACCTAATATATCTGGACAAGCCCAAACTGAATAAAACTTCTGAACTTTTAGCCACTTATGCACTGAGTTCATTGAAGGTGTTCTTTCTATATTCTTAGGAAAAATATAACCCACATTTTGAAAATGAATGTTCACTTCAGTTTGGTTTTTATAACAGTAAAAATTGAGTTGATGAGCAATTCCCCTAAAACAGTTTCTTCTGCCAACAGTCTGCAGATATATTATAACCACCTATCATTGGAGTGACAATACTTGCATTATCCAGTAAAATAATGGGGATATAGGAAAATCTAGCTCCTGAAAATGTTTGAAGCTGGCTCAATAACTCATAGATTTCTTGACGTTCAGGTTATTTGTGAGTAATTATCCAAGACATTTGGACCAATTTTTGGGACTTCCTTTGTAAAAGAATGAATATTAAGAACTAATTGGGTCTTCTTAGGATATAAATATTCACTTTTGGCACTAAAAGACATAACCAAAATTGTTTAAGATATATGTTATATAGTGCAATCTGTTCAATAAAGGCAATATCATCTGCTTCTCATCAGTTTTGACTGAGAAAAGACTTTGTTAGATAGAAAAGTCCCTTGTCAACACATTTTCAAATGAACAGAAATTCAGGCTGTTTTTGTCCTTTTTGTTCCAGTCGATACAATGGCTTCATGGGATTAAATTAAATGCAAACTCTACAAAAGGTCACAAGCAATTGGTCCAAGGTAGGCCAAATTAATCAATGCAGAAAGAACTCAGTACACCAAGTGAGACCTAATATTCCTGAGCAGTTAAATTTCAGGAGAGCCCCATGGGTAAGGGTATAAATTCTGTTGGGGTGTTAGAAACACTGGAGAAACATTTTCAGACACCCACGTGCCAAAGGAGTGTGAAAACTATCAGGTGGCTTGTCATTCCCATCAAAGTCTTCAGGAGAACTATGATACCCCTGCAACTTCTTGAGATTTCCTGCTGAGAAAAAAGTTTGGGGACAGTTATTATATGCAGCTAACTCCCCACCAAAAAAAAAAACCAAAAAGGGAAAAAACCCTTCTAACATCCACACACATTGAAAGATACAAGTCATGAAATTAATTGCTACAGCAAAATTTAAAGGGTAAAATGCCACACATCATGTAAATACCTTCAACTCTGAGTGCAAATTCTAGACAAGGTTCATTGGCTCAGCAATTATCCTGCATGGCCCTTGTGCTTGGCCCTGCATTCTCAAAAAAAAGGTCACTGGAAGGTTGTGACCTTATTAAAGGCTGCTGGGGGACTGTGTCAGTGAGGCAGCACCATCCCTGCTGCTCATGGGGACACAAGAGAGCAGCCAAGCTGCAGCTGAGCAAATGTGCCTTGTTTTATCCACAGCTGGAAGGATAAGGTATGGAGGTTATGTTCTACCTGCACCAGGAGGACTTTGCTGGTTTGACATACTCTTATTTGTGTTTTTATGTAAAGAGTTTCTTTTTAGACCATTTTTTTTTTTAAAAAAAAGGTTAGTGGGAAACAGTGAGGTGAATCTGAGGCAATTATGCCTCAAACTAACAATAGATTTTATCTTTGTATTTTCTGGGTAAAACATTTTCCTCACACTAGGAAGGAATGCCATCACCTGCCAGCAGCACACTTCTGAGGAACAGGGCTACACTTAGACTTTTCATTCTTTTATTTGTTTTACAATCCTTCATTTTTCAGATACTGCATTTATATAGCCAAGATTGCACCCACAGGGTGAATATTTGTATGCTTCCAACTCGCTTCAGGAACTTCTACCTCCTTCTACTGTTCCACATAAGAATTTAAACACCCACTGCTTTCACCTGGTACATTTTTGTTAGATGAAGAAGCAGAAAATATTCAGCCTATGTAGGTTAAACTCCTACTCCTCAGATAAATCATGTAAAGGATGGCCATATGGCATATACAGAAGAATACCTGTCCTGGTTTTGGCTGGGATAGTTAATTTGCTTGCTGGTGGCTGGTGTGGGGCTGTGTTTTGGATTTGTTCTGGAAATGGTGTTAATAACTCAGGGATGTTTTAGTTATGGCTGAGCAGGGATTACACAGAGCCAAGGCCTTTTCTACCCCTCACCCCAGCAGTGAGGGGGCTGGGGGACACAAGATGTTGGGAGGGGACACCAAGGGACACCCCAGACCACATGGCATCATCCTGAGCACATAAATTGGGGAAAAAACTGGCTGGGCATGGGTCGGTGGGTGGGCAGCATTTCCCCTGTGCTTCACGTGCTTTGTACATTCCCATTCTTTTGTCATTATCGTTATTATTGCTGGTGTTGTTGTAATCATTGTTATAATTATTTTCCCTTCCTTTTGTGTCCTATTAAACCTATTAAAGCTTTATCTCAACCCACAAATTTTACTGTATTTTGTCCCCAGCTGTCTCCCCCATCCCCCTGTAGTGTGGGGAGGTGAGTGAGAGGCTGTGATGTTTTGCTGCCTGTGGGTTAAACCCTGATAGTACCACAGCTTCTCATTTCACATCACTCTAACCTTTTCCTTGCTGGAAATTTTGTCAGAGTAACATTTCATGACTGCTTGCCATGACTACCTCATGTTTGCAAGTATTCTGAATCCTGCTACTCACTTCACTTTTGGTACTTTCATCCAAAAACCCACCATGACCATGAACAAAAACCTTTCTAAGGAATAAGCTGATGCATCACCTAAAATCTCAGCATTAAAATTTAGCCTCTTACCTGAACTTTAATCAGTTTCTATGTTGTGTGACACATGGAAAATGAAAAAATTCATGATTGTAGTGTAATTGGATTTCTCAAGAGGGAGAGTTTGCACCTTACCTATGCATTTCAAAGAATGAATCTGGGAAGATTTGTATCCAGGTGTGGTTCAGATGCACAAGAGGGCAATATGAAGGAGTGCTGAAGGAAACTACCCCCTCAGGTGCCTCCTTTCAAGGGAGGCAGGGATGCAAACTCCTCACTGGTGACTGCTTCCCAATGACTGCATTCCAGGGATGTCCCTCACTGATGGACAGAAGCACAGCAATCCCAGCTGGTGCAGCAACTCTTTGTCCTCACAAGGCTATGACCCAGCCCCAGTATCACATTCCCTCTGCCTCAGGAGGGAACAAGAAACAGCACCAAACCCACACATCTTACAGAAAATGTCCTGAAAAGTCTTCAAACAGAGGGAAATTAAAAATACAGAAATCCAAGTTTGCCATTCTATTACTCATCTCAGGTTCACTCTTACAGCTCTCTATACAGCAGCCTAGACTTCCAGAATTAATTAGCTACAAATTTCTATTCTGGAACTTGATATGGTAATTCAGTTTTAGCTGATCATATGCAAAATCTATGGGATTGATGAGTACACTTGCATCATTCCCACCCCCGGCTCCTATTTATTCTCAAAAATTAATTTACACATTTAAAACCCTTTTCTTTGTGCTTTTGCTATTTCTGTGCCACGGTGTAATAGCCTATTTCTTGTGCTGAAAATTGATTACACTTACAGAGTGAGGAGAGAAATTTTAAAGACTCTGATAATGGGAATAGTTGTCTAAAAACATGTTGATAGGAAGTCTACCATCTAAACACTAGATATTGTCATTTTCTAACAAAATCTGGATTCATTCTTATATTACAGAGAGAGCAAAAAGATTCTGTGAAGGGGACCACACTTAATTAAATGAATATATTAAAAGTTTCTGGTTTTGACAGGTAAAAGGTAGCTGTCATTCATTTTGGCACTTTGTGAATTACTTCTGTCCTTCATTATCCCAAAAGATTATTATTGCTCTGTTTCTTGTGAGTGTAGTGAGCTAGAACAGCAGAGATAATAGGTTATTATAGGAAAATTTGGCTTTGACATTTATATGATAAATTTGAAGTCAATTAGAGGGAAAATACTCCATTAGATAAAGTGAGTGTACCAATTATATGGTGAAGACTTATTGTTAATGGCATAATTGAAATTTATAGAGTGGTGGTCCCAGCACTGTGGAATTAGATTGCATAAATGATGGCAGTAGCAGGCAGGTAAACATTTTTGTTCCTAGTCATTTACAGGCAAAGGATGGAGGGAGGGTTTGGTTTTTTTTTAGGATTCCATTGTGATGTTAAAAATCTACAGTTACCAGGAAAGGACTGATGTGAGACACTCACCTTCTTCCATAAGTTCCAGCAAAAAGAAATTAAAAAGAAAAAAGAAAACCCTTTTTTGGTAAAAGTCCTATTTAATTTCCATGGAAATTAAATACATGTATAAGGAATCATTTAGAGAAAGTAAAAATAAAGCTTTTCATGGGGAGAATTTAACAAATATATGACTTAATATAAACACCAATCTACAGGGGAAACAGAAAAATATTTGGTCAAATTTAGGTATAGAGGTGGAAAAAAGGGGAGGGTTTCTGCCTTAGATTGGATTGTAAAACAACCTCATGAAGAAACTACATGAAATTCAAATTATAGCAGTTCAAAACTAGATGGAGAGATATGCTGGAAGATAAATATTTGAGAAAATCCTGTCAGACTAGACCAAAAGGACACCTTAGCCAGGATTTGATTAAAAACTTGCCAGTCATACTTTCAAAAATTCTGCATTTTCTAAAAGCCTTAAGGCAAGCACAAAAGTTGGGAAAACAGTACAAGTAGTGAATACACCCAACCCCCTAGTTGTGATGTGCTATTTTTCTGTTTGTTTCCTTATTTCACTTCCCACTGTTCCCTCCTGCCTCTCCCCCTGTCCCTCTGCCAAGGACCCAGCGTGAGGCTGCAGCTCTGCCCTGGTACATCAAAGGTTGGTGACAGAGGCAGGGGCTCAGCTGGGAGCCTGATCCATGCTGGACACTGCTGCCTGACCCCACAGAATTCCAAATTTCTGCCAACACAAGAGGCAGGTCTGGGGTGTTCAGCAGCTCCCAGCAAACACCTCAGCATGGAGGGCAAAAGGAGCTCAGAGATCAGCCCCCAAAATTCTGCAGGTTCAGCTGTGGAGCAAAAGCTGAAAGAGGAGCCAGTGTCCATCCTGTGCAGGATGGACAGGGCACAGCTATGGGAAATGAGAAATACCAGCATGAAGCCTGACACAGGACATTTTAAATGCCATTGTCACCACGCCAGTCTATCAGATCTCTGTTTCAGTAAAAAGACGAGCCACATCTCAAATGTGCTGATCATCTCCACTGATTTGGGGGGAATCAGTACCTGGTGAGGGCCTGGCACAAGTTACCCAGAGAAGCTGTGGCTCTCCCATCTCTGGAAGTGTTCAAGGACAGGTTGGAGGGGGCTTGGAGCAGCCTGGTCTGGTGGGAGTTGTCCCTGCTCATGGCAGGAGGTTGGGATGAGATGATCTTTAAAGGTCCTCTCTAGCACAAGCCATTTTACAGTTCTGTGATTCTACAAATTTGGAAATTCACCTGCCAAAAAAAAGTGAGTTCATTATGTGCCAAAATAGGAGTTAAGTCTTAAATTGAAGCTAAGACCCTCTGCTTTGATCATTTTGGTTATACTAACCTGAAAAGCCTTGGTGCACATGCAGAGTTGGATCTGTAACGCTGTGCTGGGCTCTGGTGATGTCTAAAGGACACTGCTCTGATTTCACCCACACTCCAGAGGAGAAACAGATAGATACAGGTTTACTCCTGGGCATTATTCCTTAGCTAAACAAGATGTTCCTCAAGCTGCAGAACCCATAAACCTGGTTCTTTACAGATTTGTGTCCTTTCTCCTCTGACCCTCTACTCCCCGTCAGCAGCACTATTGTCCCCCTCTCCTGCCCCTCATCCCCTTTTGTCCCAGGGCTGAACTCTGCAGGTGAGCAGCAAACTCTGCAGAAGCCAGGCTGGAGGCAAATTTCCCAAACACTTCCCAGCAAACAGCTCCCACAGGACAAGTGTGCAGTGCTGGAGTTCAGCCTGCCTGTTCCCACTGGGCTGATCTGGGTCTCTCCTTCTCAATCCATCACAATCTTTTTGCAAAGATAAGATAGAGGGAACATAATTTGCTTTCTATTTCAAAAGTTCCCAGCTGGTAAACTGAAGAGAAAAAGGACAATCACATAGTTATTGCTTCTTTTAGAAAGTAGGTGAAAAATAAATTTGAGATGCTATTTTTCACTAATATAGCTAAAATAAAATAGCTGATATCTATTATGGGCACAAAAACATGCTCTGAAGCTAAGTTTGCTTTGTTGTTTCCATTATGAACTCTGTTTCCTGAGCTGTCATCACTTCTTCAGTGAAATTTTGCTGCCTATTGGGTTTTCTGCAATTGGAAATAAGGGAAGCAATAGTCCCTGTTCTACTTACTGCAGAGTAAGGGATGAGACAGGAGCCTAAATCATTTCTGGCCTGCTAATTTCTTCTTCACTTATCCCACTTACAGGACCTCATCTCACACCTGCAGCTACTGCAGCCCAAATAGTAGCTAACACTTCATTGACATTTCTTCTCTGTTTTCAAAAGCCAGCTCTACACACTTTCAGATACAAAATATTACCAGTTATTTAGGTCCACACACAAACCCCATTCCTTCCAAAATGCTCTCTCACAAATCCATCAGTTATTCCTCCTCAATCCAGTTTCTACTCAATGCAGCATATTTCCAGTTTCTCTCCTGTGAGCCTCACTCCCACTCCCACTCCACCAGGCACAATGAGATGTTGTGGGCAGTGCTGCCCTCCATACCCTGCCAGCTTGGGTGACTGATTCTCACACCCCTGAGGAAAACTCATCCCTTCCCACCTGCAATCCTTATCTCTGGCCCCTCAGCTTCAGAGAACACAATCATGAACATCACCCATGAACATTTCTGTATGCATCCCCAATGGCTGCGTACAAGGGATGGAAACTTCCAAGGAACTGCCCTGACATGACTGTGCTGTGTTACCTGGTATGTCAGCTGGAAATTGAGGGGCATTTCTCCTGCCTGCTCCCTCCAGCAGAAGCCTGCAGTCATTAAGGCCTCAGTGCAAAGCATGCACGTATCACACAGAGCTGTGCTGCTACCCCTGGGTTATGTTTAATGAATGAAGCGTGGCTGAAGTGCACGGGGACTCAGCCTATCCAAATTGCTCATTCTGAGGATGCCAGTCTGAGCTTCAGCCTCTTATGTTTAATGTTATACAAGGGACTACTTGTAGAAATAGAATGGAGATTGCCTCTTAATTTTGACTTATTTTCCTTTCGTGTACAACATTGCCGTTTGAGAATGCTGGTGTGGTTCCCTCCTTCATTTCCCTCCACTTAACTCACAACATTTCAACTAAAAGTTCACCAGTTTAAAATGCTTTTAATGCATTGGGCTTTGTTTGCCTTTTTGTTCTTTGTTTAAAAAGCTCAGTGCTTCTTGATGAAATTCAGCTTGTGAGCAGGAAGATGCTCAAAGGATGGGCAGAGATTTAAAAGCTCCAAGGCTGGAGTTTTATTTATGCTAAATATTGCTGACTCCATTTGGTTTTTTAGCCAACTCTGATCTAGTTTAGTTCACTCTTCCTAGGCCTCCTGCCAAAGCAGAACTTGCTTTTGTTTAGTATGCTTAGGGTATTTTTATTATCACATCAGTGCTGTATCCTTGGCCCTACTGGGGAGCTTTATTTCAGTTCCAGTTTATTATTTCCTATGATCTGCTCAAAGTGGAATCCAGTTATTTTTTTTGCTTAACCATCTAGGGTAGCAAAATGAAAGAACAATTTGCTATTTCACTGCTCCATAACACTTCATAGAGCAGGTGAATAACTGGATTCAGGTTCAAAACAACTGTGCATTTGACAATTCATTAACAAATGTTTTGGTGGACCAGCAAAGAGATTTTTTGGCTACAAGCCCACATTAGCAGTTGACACAAACACTAAAGCCCCAATTCTCTTTGCTGTATACCAAAAACAACAAAGGTAAAAGCAGCAGGCCAGCATGGAAAGTGACACCTGAATCAAGGTCTATTTTCATCACAGTAAAATGAGAATAAACCTCTCTGCCCCATTTTATCTCAGTCCAAACGAACAGAGTTAAAATTTAACCAATTTTTTAAAAGCACATAAGTCTCCTAGACAGCATCCTCTCCATTTCTCTTTTCCTTCCCAAATATCAATTCTAAACAGCAATGCCAGGTAGATACATTGAATAAGAGACACAATTACCTTCTATTCAGAGCACTCCCTGTATGCAAGCACCCTAGACAGCTTTGGACTAAAATTATAAACCAGTATTGATGAAACAATTCACTTCAGCTTTTACGTTTGCTTTCAAGGATGTATCAAAACAAGCTCTAATGGTCAGATTTCAAAGGAAGCTGGTGTGAGAGCTCCAGCTGGGAACAATGACAGCAGCTAAGCCTGCAGCCCTCTCAGAAGCTCAGCCTGATGGTATCCAGAATTGTGAATCATTCAGAACAGTATATTTTCTTCTTTTGCCTTCTTTAAAGCTACATAAGCCTGTGTTTACTTGCTGCTTTACAGCTTCCTCTACCAGCAGCCCTGTAATCATTAGATGAATTACCCAAGCATGGTAATTACTATAGAACAGATGCTCATAAAAAGACAAAAAACAAAACAAAACAAAACAAAACAAAACAAAACAAAACAAAAAAAAAAAAAAAAAAAAAAAAAAAAAAAAAAAAAAAAAAAAAAAAAAAAAAAAAAAAAAAAAAAAAAAAAAAAAAAAAAAAAAAAAAAAAAAAAAAAAAAAAAAAAAAAAAAAAACACCCCCCCCAAACTTCTTAATTCCTACAATAATATAATACACTTTCTTTGTGTATCTGCAATTTTTTAATACTGCTAGAACAATAAATGTGCACTTGCAGTGATCCTTTTACTTTAAAAAAGACACTTTTTAAAAGGATATGGAAATCCATTTCTCTCATGGTTAGTACCTAGCACTGAAGAGATCAAAGTACTGTGGAATGTCCAGACTGCAAATAAAGAAAATAGGAAATATAAAAATTCTTAAAGTATTTTATTTAGGAGTTTATGGCCCCATTTTTGGTATACCTTCAGCTGGAGGATGCCATTGGGCCAGATGAGCAACAGGAACCTACACCCTGCTGTTCCTGCATGAGAGCTGGACCTTTACTGTTGTTATATTCTTACAATTTAAATTTTTATGCCAACTCCAGTTCACAAAAAATCATTGCTGATGAGAAAGTTTTGTTTAATTTGCTTTGAAGATGACAACGACTTGCATCTATAAAAAGGTTATTCTGGAACATTTACCAACAAAAACAAGCACCTCCACAGTAATTTCCATTCCCTATACCTCTTTTTGGTTGTTTTTGGGAAATGTTCCCACTTTCTGTTCCTCAAATGCTTTTTTCAAAGCATGTGATGCTTAAAAATCAAGGGACTTTGTGTTTTGTCCCTGTTCTGCATGATCCATGTAAAGCAGCAATCACCAAAAGCAAAGAAATTAACCCCCCTCTTTTTTTACTTCTTTTTTCCATTTGTTCTCAATGGGTACACTATTTTAGACTATAAATTGGTGATATTAGTTGTTAAATCTTGCTGAAATTATTTCTGTGGCACATAATTGACAGTCAGTGCTTTCAGAGTTCGTGTCCTTGAATAATCAAAATACTCACTGAAGCTCATGGGGGTTTACCCCAAAAGTTCCCAGGATCTGGCTGCAAGTGGCTTCCAACAATATTTGTAATTTTGTTTCATTTTCACTTTTTGCAAAGTACTTTTGAAAAGTCACTTTAACAAGAAATTTCATTGCCTAATGGGCTGTGACTGTTCATGATAGGATTTCATTTTAAATTCAGTTCATTATGGTGTCATTAGGGAAGATGTCACTTGTCTTATTGCATCTTACCATTTACCAGGAGTTTCATGCCCATTATTAGTTTGGATTTCCAAAGCAAGATATTCACTCATTACCTGATTAAATGCACAGCAGAAGTCAAAGTGGAAGA
>WEIU01014239.1:391620-415799 GCA_013389925.1 Aegithalos caudatus
AAAAAAAAAAGCAATGAACTGAATCTCAACAAACCTGGTCATTTTCCAACTCAGCCCCGTTCTTACTCTGGACAGGTTGTTTTACCCTTTGTGGTAAGATCCTCATCAAATGCAAAGGCAAATACTGCACCAAGCCCACCTGCCAGCCAATCCCTGGAGATGGAAAATTCTCCAGGAAAAAGCTTCTCATCCTGTCCCAGGGGCAGTGTGGATTGTGCAGCCTTGCTGAGCCTCTTGATGCTGTGCTAAAGCAAAGAAATGTCAACTGCAGTGATCAGGTGCTGCTCCTTTACAGCCTCACTGTGCTCACTCTTTACCTGCTCTCACAGATCACTCACTTAAGCACCACTTCTTTATCAGAAAAACTGAAATTTTAGCCTAATGAACTGCCTTTGCTTCCTCTGTCAGGCAGCACTTTAACCTCTGACCATCTTTTCATCCTGAAAGTACAACAGCACCAAGGTCAACTGCACAATTTCCAGAGAGCAAATCTCCTTTAAAACAACTGGCTGCTGTCACAGTGCCAGGGCAGCCAATGGTGTGTCAAAAATACATCGAGGCTCAGGAGATCTTATGGAGAAATTAAACTTCATTTTTCCATTGCTCTGTATTTAGAGCAGAGCCACATACAGCTAGATGCTGTTTCCTTAGATTTACAGATGTGCTCAAGCCACACACACACACACAGAAAAAAGACAAAATAGCACGAATGAACAATTCAGGAAAGAATTTTCACAAATCTTTAGGTCTCATTTTGACAGCAATGCTCTATTAAAGCTGACCAATGCTTATTTTGTTGTGGCTGGAACTGAAGCTCGAATCTCATTCACTTGTTTTTGATTAAGATCTCAAAAGCCACAAGACATTAAAGGCTCTATGATCCTTCTTTTAATAGCACAGTAACAGCAGCCTTTGCCCTTTTCCCACTGGCTCTGCATGAACTCTTCAAGGTGAAGGTAGGCAGACAACATCCTGATAAAAAGTGAATTCATCCCCAAATGGTTATTCAATACTTCCAGCTAAAACTACTTACAAAATCAGGTCAAAATGAAAAAAACAAAAATCAGTAAGGAGTGGATTATTTTCAGAATACTTCAAAATCAGATTTTTCAGCTTTTCATTTTTAACTGGCATTTTCTTTTTTCAATGCCTTTTTTTTTTTTTTTTTGCCTATGTTTAGATAAAATCAAACCAATTCCCATGAAATTGAAACGTTTCAATTTGCATTGAACAACTGGTTTTTTGTTAACCAAAATAAAGTTTTTCCAAGTCTGATCACTACTTCATCTATGGCAAAACCAAAAACCATCAGTAATAGCCACCTTGCTTGGACTGCAATTCAGGCTTTCCCCCTTCAGTTTATATTTTGGCCAAAATGCTCAAAACACCTCACATTTGCCAGACACAAAGGATTATGGCTGAGTGCTCTGGAAACCTCTTTAGAGCCCTAGGAGATAAGAAGTACTACAATACCTTTGTTTTTGTTTGTACAAGCTGTAATAGAGTTGGTGGACACCACATTTCAGTACCACATATTTGGGATACTCAAGGGATTTTCTCCAGGCAGTTTCTAAAGCTTGATGTAGCTTTTATGGTATGGGAGGCTTCTTTTTTTTTTTATCACCTTTTGATGTATTATGATCCAAGTATCAGAACTAGACAAGATGGAGATTTGTTCAGTGCTGAACTCTTTCAAAGATCCAACCCACATTTCTGAGATGAGAAGCTGAAGCAGCAGAAATATTCTGCGTATTAGTTGCTTCAAATTCCATCTTGCAGAAGTGGCAGATCACATCAGTATGCACTTTTAGATCTATTACAGCAATATCAGCAGTCCTTGATTTCTCAAAAATGGTGTTATTTGTGAAGCTGTCACCATCTGACAGGTTTAGATTATTTCACTGGGGACAACCACTGCAAGGCACAGACAGCAATTGATTCATTTCTTGTCACACTACTCAGCACTTACTGCAGAGCCAAGCTGGGTTAATGCAAAATTAAAAGTTACCACCTTTGTGCAATCTTTATTCACTAGCCATAAATACAGAGAAAATCCTGTTTATTGTTAGAGTTTGCATCTTAAGTGCCTTACTGCTTTACTGCTAATTAAAAAAAGAAAATAATTGGGCTTTAAAATCTAACAAATCCTATGCTCCTTTATTCCAAAACAATCCTATATTTTGCAAAGATGCCACATGCTGAGCTGGCAGGTCAGGTGGAGAATCAGGGGTTCAAGGACAAGCTCAGGCAAGTACTGAATACAGTTTTGCCCCTCAGTGATGAATTACCCCTTGTGCCTTTCCATTCCCATCTGGGAGAACAATGCTCCAGGATTTTGTCTGCTAATAAAGATTTTAAAATTCCAGCACAATGTACTTCTTTGCAATAATTATTTTCATCCACATTTCTGCTGGATTTAGATATTGCTAAATCATCAGAGAAAAAAAATCAATGAAAAAATCAATAATGACAAATATATATGCACATGTACCCCCATGTGTGTGCACAGCCCAATGCATTCTTGGTTTACTAGATTTGCCCAGAACATCTATTATCATTTTAATTATGGGACATGGCTTAATCACATCCAGGATTTTGAAAACTCAAAACTAACGGACCCCAGCCTTTTAAAGCAACCTTTGAGAAGCACAACCTAAAGATTTTCTCTAAGTAATTTTTCTATTGTGTAGAAAGGGGTGGGTTTTTGTATTGCTGTGTTTGTGTCCTTCCCCATTTGCAATGAAGTTTAATTATTGCTGCAACTCTGTAACTTGTGCCTCCCTATGGCTTTGGGGTCTGCATTTGATTTTTAATGTGACCTGTGACAGACAGCACAGAAGAAAGAACAGGAAATCTCGGGGGAAACTGAGAAATAAGCCTATCTGGAACATCTTAGATTGATTAGTTTTATGAAGAAAATTAATAGACTGATACTGCTGCAGATGTTTTTACTCCAGCATATAATACAATGAACAAATGTTATTCCTTTCATGCCATGAAGACAGAAATTCAGAAATATTTTGTACCTACATTTACAAATCCTGTAAATTCAAATCCCAAAGCATTTGAAGATCAATTAAAAAAAACCTTACTTCTTTAAAAACAGTCCCCCAGATTAATAGTTTTAAAGTTCAAGTAAATGTTAAATAACTTTTTGCCCACGTGGAAAACCTGCATTGTGTCTAACTGCTGGGCACAACTGAGTGAGAAGGAGAACCTCAGAAGGAAAAATTACTGTCTCAGAGCTCAGCCCTGAAGTGTCACCCCTGAGAATGGAAATTGGCTCCTCCTCTGACCCAGAACTCATTCACAGCACTTGGCAAGTACTCCTCTCACATGGGAACACTCCTGCTTTCCAGCTGCCTGGGCTTGGGCACTTGCAGTTGGATTGGCAGGACTTGCTGAATGTCATCAGCTGCAGCTGAGATCAATTATAGCTGTGCTTTAAATGCTAAGATGTCTTTTTTTAAAAAGAAGAAAAAGAAGAAGAAAAAACCCTCTACAATTTGGTCTAGAAACCCCAGACTGGGTGACATTTCCTACAAGTTGAGAATTTTTGGCTTGACCTTTCTGGGCTCCTGTTTCCCCAGTGTAAAGCAGGAATGTCACCTGCTACTCTGGAAACTGTAGGTGAGTTCATCCATATCCATAAGAGCCTTGGAAAACATATTGAAAGCCCTAGAGAAATGCAGTGAGTAGGTGAAGCTTTATTCAGTGCAGCACTTGGATAGTTATTAAAAGGCAGCTTTTCAAGGCCACACACACTGTGTGAGGAGTGGGAAAAAATACTGTGCAAATGCCCATAGAATGATATGAGAGCAAGTGAAGAAGGCAGGAAATCATCATTTATCAGTGACCAGATAGAGCACAAACAACAAGTTGACCTGAAGGTTCATGTGCATCCTTAATGCTGGGCTTTCTCATCTGGGTGTTGGACTTTTCATAAAATATTTGTTAAAATGTTTGGGGTTTTTTTCTTTTGCTTTTAGTATTAAAAGGCTATTGCAGTCAAGCTGACCGAAACAGAACAACTTGAGAGTAAAAATACAACATTATGTGTGTCAGGGAAATGCAGAGAAGATGATTTATCACTAATTACCATGGAGATGATGTGTCTGAAATTGAGGTCTCTCCATCAGGGAAAAAATGCTTATGTCATTAGAAACAATAAACAGAGGACCAAATTCATCAGTAGTCAGCTGGAGGCACTTCCAACAGCACACAGGAGTTTTAAACCTTGATGTCAACAGTTCAGCCTGTGGTGTTTGGTCAGAAAAGTTTTTAGACCAATGTCAGTGAATCTTTAACTGAGAATTAATGTCAGTCTGGTATTCTTGGTTACATTAGCAGGCCAGGAATGTGACAGTGAAATACTGCATGTGCCCCACTCCTTCCTGCCTTTCACCCAGGTGAACACCCAGCACATCACAGTGAGGTATGGTTTCCTCTGCAGGTCAGACCACTTGCAGCCCAAGTACATTTTCATTTTCTGTGCTGAATAACAATTACAGCAGTGACTTGCAGCCATGCCTATGGCAAGCACATACCCTAAAGAAGTACTTGGTGCTCTTCTTGTTTGCATGCTTTTAACATTTCACTTCTCCCAGCAAAAATTTGCTGAAAATGTCCTCCAGCATGTTTGTAACACCCAAAAATTTACAAAGATCTTAGGGAAATCTCTCCTGATCTCCCACCTAATGTTATTGATGCATCAGATACGGGTTTTTCTTTTAATAGGACCACCTGGAATAGAGTGACAAACCCCCAACACATCTGATATTTAACCAAACACAAAATACAGCAGGAATGTGGCTGCATTTCTACTGTACCAGGGTGATGTTGCCCTGTCCTAGCTACACTTTTTTCATTTCATAGCTGTGTCTCTCTGAAGCCAAAGGAGCCCAACCTGAGAACAAGTATGCCATTGAATGTGAGGGAAAAGCAACCATTCCCTTACCATGTAGATCAAAATAAAAAAGATTCCCTACCCAGTCATCTAAATATTCTGCCATTCTTCAGAAATGGAGTTGCAGGTGGGCAGTGAGGATAAAAAACTGAGGACACTGGGAAGACAAAAGTGGATATGATGAAAGCAAAACCCATAGAAGAAGTATAGATAAAACCCAAGATCAGTTGTTTTGCAGCCTAGATACATTTAATCTCCCTGTCACAAGATACACTAAATGCAGAATTGCATTGCACCTCATTTGTGGGCCCACTCTTCCTAATGCAAAAGCACTTCAAAAGCAACTCATACACCACCAAAGGCTGAAACTTGATGGCTTCTTGCCAAGAAAAAGGTACCTAAATATCATATGATTTATTATTTTGGTGGAGTAGCTTTTGCCTGCCACGCTCATCACATTAAATAATGTTCAGCATTGTTAATTCCACTGAGTGTTTTCTCAGCACATAGGACCATTACACAATATCTGAGTAGGGATGACAGCAGCAGGAATTAATTATTTCAGGAGATGCACTGACTTAACATGGTTGCCTTGTGCCCAGACCAGAGGTTTGACTGATGTTCCTCCTGGCTGGACACAGATTTCCTTCCTACCACTCTGCCTGGCCAATGCAAACAGGCAGGAGCTGGTGGGCACAGCTGCAGGTTAAACCCAACTTCTGCTTTCCCTCCCACACCATGGACTCTGCAGACCCCAACCTCCCCTCTGTGCAGTGTGAGAGGCAGCCCAAGGCAGGATGGTTCCTACACCCACATTGTGCAGGGCAGCTCTCTGACTCTCTCTCTCACAGGATGCATTTTTAAAAAGCTCCTTCTGCCAAAACTCTCATTTAAATGCCTTATTTATTTTTTTTTTACCAGTGAAGTAGATTAGCACAGATAAACACAAACTATCATTCAAAGCTCTCTGTTTGGATGGGTTTTAGGTTATATTTTCTCTTTCAGTGAGGAACAAACACATGAGCAGTCCTGTGTCTTAAGTTGTTTGGTTTTTTTCTTCTGACTACTTCCTCCAGTGAAGCACAGAGTCTGCTGGGTTTTCCAGCCACTTCTGCTGAGAAGTCAAGCTGCCTAACCATCATCTTCAGAAAGTTTTAGCTATTGACCATCACTCTATTGATCAAACCTCTTTGGCAAAGACAACACAGCAGGCCTCTGTGTGTTTGTCTGTTTTCCTTGCTTCTAAATCAATTCCTGTCCCTATCCTGGGGTCCAAGAATCCATTTGTTTCCATTATTGAGGCAGGGCAATAGATGCTTCCAGACACTGCTCATGCAATAGATTTTAGGATACTGCCCATTCCATCCATTCATCCATCCAGTGATCAAGGATCCCTGATGTTCAAACCACAAGACGTTAATTTCTCCCCTCTGATCCCATTACATCCTGGTTCAAAACTCTATCTTGTTCCTAAGCTGCTGGTTCTATCAACTATTTTTTTCTAGTGAACATTTTTTCACTTTAAAATTTGAGCTGAGCCAAAGTCGGCCAAAGTTCCAACGTATTGGGATTTTATTTTCATCTGGAAAAAAGTTAAGCCATTTTGGAGGATTATTTTCTTTATGTCATGGAATAATTTGCACCAGGAATTTGAAGGAATGCAAGACTGGAAACTGACCAAACTATGTGAAGAGCCTGGTCAAGGTAGTTGGCCTGTAAATACCAAGTCCTATTTCTCCTTCTCCAGAAAGCCCACAAGTGATCTGCAGCATTTCACTTCAGCTGAATGTCCCTTCCAACCCCTGGCTCTGACAATTATTTTAAGAGGAGCCTTGCAGTGACAGTATCAGATTTTCTGTGTCACACCTCCCATATCCACATTTCAGCTATCATATTTGCAGCAGCAAACAAGCTTAAGCAGCTTTTTCCACACAGCTCTGTGGGCTCACACAGGCACAAAGAGGGATGACATCTAATTCATTCCCACTATTGTGTGTGATGAGAAACAAAGCTCAAGGGGACTCATGTGGGAACTGAACACTTTGTGATCTGTGCCTCTCAAAAAACCTGAAAGCTCTTAATATAAAAACGGCTCTGACAGAGCAGAGCCATATTGCTATTATATTCAGTGTTAAAATCTGACTGCTACTGGCATATTATGGTATACTATTTAAATCCACTATGCTCAGAAACCTCTTCCTTTCTCATCTGTCTCACTTTTTCACTGAACTGCTCTCCTTTGCATTACCAAAATGCTTTTGGAATGCATTCTTCTAAACAACAGGACAGGGGAACATCCAAACAATGTCTAATACCAAGGGTCTTCCTTCAATAATTGCACTCCTATTAACTTGTTCTCATTTGCAAGGTATATCAATTTCTGATCCAGCCTGAAGTCCTCATAATTAAGTCTGACTTTTTACATGACATCTTTTATAATGGTACACTTGGTGTTCCCTTTACAATAAAAAGGAACATGATTTAAAAGGGGACAATCATTTTCTGTTGCAACACTTTTGGATCACAGCCAGAAAGTTTGCATACAGAAATAATCCTCCAATGCCCACCTCCCCTTCTCTGAGCTAGCTTTAATTTTCCTTCTTGTATCGTGGTCACAGACTCTCAGATGGAAACTCACATGGTTGTTCAGTAGGAAAAGACAGTGATGAATCTTGACTGATTCAGACTGAAATCCCAAAGCACCACCAGGACCCTTGCAAGCAGTTATTCTCAGATCCTGACCAGGAGCTTTAGGCTGAAAACTGCACTATTCACTCCCAAATTTTTCATTCTCAGTTTTTATTATTTTGACAAAAATAAAGAAGAGAAGCAGGTAATCATGAAGTCCCAACCCACACTAACTCTGTAAATAATAAGAAGTCATTTGGCAATGTGAGATGATGGGAAGATAAAATATAAACACAGGTTAACCCACATCTCACATAAGTACTGCCAGTGCTGCCCAGGCTCTGAACTCCCCCATGTTATGGTATCACCTGAGTAATGATGACTTGTGTACAACATCATTGCAATCAAATTCAGCCTCTACTTTACCTGGGAAAGCTCAATATTATTGAGGGAAATAGCTGTGAGGTAAGGAGACCAAAATGCAATTGCTTTCTAAGGACTAATTTGAAATATACACCCATATGCATTTGCAAACCCAAGTCATTGCCTTCCTGCAAATCCTTCCTGAAATCCCCATGCTACAACACACCCTGAACCTCCAACCAACCTGGAGACCACCCTGGCTCAGCAGCAGTGCACCTGCTACCCCCTTATCCCCATTTGTCTTGGATCATGGGATCTCCAGGGTATGTTTTCTGTTTTGTGTTTGTAGCATGACCAACACAGTGACTGCAGCTCCTCTGCAGCACCAGGGGCCACCCATTTGAAATTTCTTGAGGCTTTTTCCTTTCATTTTTGGTTTGATGCTTGTTAGATACATCCTATAAAATGATTCAAATAACCCCCAAAAGAATACTCCCCTATTTGCCCAACTTCCTATTTCCTTATTTAAATGGCTTAGTGGTGTTCTTCCTAGGAAGAGCACTTTTTGTAAGAGAAAGGAGGAAGGTGAACTCCACCTTTAGACCCCCCGTTTCCAGAGGGATTCCATATTCCAAGTGTTTGTCAATATCCTCATCCCAGCCTCTCTGAAAAATATACTATTTGGCCTAGGAAGACAATGGAGACAACTGAGCCAACAATGGAAAGCCTTGAGGAACAGGGCTGTGTCCAAATCTATCTGTGATTTACAAGGGCACTGAAAGAACAATCCAGCCTTTCCTAGCTGCTGCATCCCTGTTAACAGTGAAAGGTGAGCCACCAATGACCTTCCCATTGTCCTCCCAGCCACAGAGACCATGTCCCATGGAATATTGAGGGGAATTGTAGATTTCTAGGTTCAGCTATTAACTTCTCACAGCAATCTCCAGTATACTCCCAGTATGGGACCAGATTTCACCCATCCTTGTCCAATTTGCACAAGTTCTTAGACAAAGAACTAAGCTAAGCAAGATAAACTCACTGAGAAGTCTTCCCATAAAAGAGAAATAAAAAATACGAGCAAGTCACAGGAAATGAAAAATGGCAATTGCAACAACTTGGAGCCATCAGCTCTGAGATGAGCAGCCACTCTCCAATAAGCAAAGCAAACATGATGTCTGATTACATTAACAAAAAGAATAGAATTTAAACCACATGTAACTGGATTTTTAAAAATTGCATAGATTTCTAACAAATTGTGTCGATCATTTGAATGATGTTCCTCTGAGTAATGAAAATAATACAAAAAGGAACAAGAGGTAGAACACTCTGTCATAATTCCGTGGAGGTAAAAGAAGGGAAGTACTTAACTAATTTAATAATGCAGTTTTAAAATATCTGTGTCTGGGTCTGCAAAGGGATTACCAGGCTTGCAGTGACAGGAAAGCAAGATACCGGAACATTTGAAAGAGGGGAGGGAGCAACATCTTCCTTCCACAGCAGTGCTTTCTGGATCTGTGGGGTGCCACATTCTAAACTAAATTATTATTTGTGACACTCAGCAGGAAACATTTTGCATATAAACAATTTTGTTGAGTTAAATCTGCCAAAATGTGGTGCACTGATTGTATTTTTAGCTACAGCTAAAATGATGTCCTGGAAACTCAATACCAATTTAATATGTTTATATAAAGAAGAAAAAAAAAAAAAAAGCAGTTATTCTGAGGCTGTTGAACTATGCTACTTTTACATGATGCACATGTTTTAAGCCCATGTTTCACACTTGGCCTATTTGCTTCTCAGAGGAGGTAAACAGCACAAAAAAACACAAGAAACTATGAACTGTAAGGAGCTGGTGATGTGGGTTTAATAAGTCACAGCAAACAGACACTCTCACTTGGGACCAAAGCAGCCATGCAAGCACAAAACAGAACAACTCCATTCCCACTCTGCCAAGTGTCATCACACCTGCAACTCAATGGGATGGAAAATATTTGGTCATGGACTAGACAAGACAAGACAAGACAAGACTAGTACCTCTTTCCTCCCCTTAAAATCACCAAGTTGGTGTCATTTATTGAAAAGCAAAACATGAAAGAGAGGATGTAAGTGTATGGCAGTGTTAAAAACAAGGTCATTTGGGGACTAAACTTTCTGAGACACCCGGGGTAGATGCCATTAGTTCATGTAAGTAAAGACTTCATTCAGAACAGGCAGACACACAGAAGATTAAACCCCCCATAATGATGCACACTCTTTTCTTCCTTCCATTTTGCTGTTCATAAGGATCATTTTATATTGCTTACTCAGAAAACAGTTGACAAATTATGTGTAATAAATATTTCCTTAAATTGAGCTGGCAGAATCTATTTCTTCTTTTAAAATATATTGTTCCCAGTTTACTTATTACTCTGTGCTGGGACTTGCCTCTAAAAGAGAAATATTGCTTGAGGGACCACTCCTCATTTAAACAAATGCTATTAAGCTGGAGTGTGAAGATAGCATGGAAAGTACTGAAAGGCTTCCCTGGCTGCACTAAATCAAAGCTAATGGCTTGAGATAAAGTAAGTGGAGTTGTTCTTCTGCTCTTTGTCAGTATTAATATTTTAAGCTACAGCTCCTCACTAGACTGTCTCTGTTTCCATACCCTCTTATTTTAGGCCAGGAATTCTAGAAGGCTCCTCTTATGCACAGCTCATGGGTTTTTTCTTGGTGTTTTGCTGCTGCTGCTTCCCAGCTATCTCGACTGCCTGACATTTACTGAGCTTGGAGTAGTGCTCACATGACATTCAATTTTTCATCTGAATGCTTGTTAATCACAAACAAGCACCAGGCCAATTGCAAGCACAATTCACCTGGAATATGTGGTCTGGTAAACTAATTAGGGCAACATAGAGTGCTAATGCCCTGCTTCACAGAGGGTAATTACATCAGGAATTAAGAGCTTTCTGAAGCTTTTGCTCTTGAACTACAAATTGTTTCCTGACCTTTAAATATACTTTTTTTTTTTTTTTTTGCCTTGCAACAAGCAGTTTCCATCCCTGTAGCCCAAATCTCTCTCTTGAATGCACCCCAGAGTGAAGTCTTCTCATGACTCTTTCCTACTCCCTTTAATTAAAAAATGCTCTTCAAAGTATCTTTCCTGTAAGCATTAGATGGTCTTTTTGGCTGAATAAAAGATTTCTCAGAGACCACAGGAACTCTCCCCCATATATTATAGTGCTCCAATCATTTCCAATAATGCAATTAGATCTCGGTGATTTTTTTTTTTTCAAAAAGCAGTAAAACCATTAGAGAGTGTGGTTTTAGAGGCATCACAATTCTCATAAATTCAATTTCAGTTTAGGGAACAGATTCTGCCAAAGTGAGAGCAAGGAGACATTTTAGAAAGTCCAAGCACTAACTTTTGTCATTTTTTTGGGCACTAAAGTCACCAAGTCTGGCAACCAGCAGGAAGCAGTTGCCCATGACTTTTTGCTGGAGGGAAGGAGAAGAGTGGAGAAGATAGACTAAGGATCATGATCAGAAAATATCTATGGTGTGGCAGAAAGAATAGCAGCTTCACATAAATAAGTGTGGGATGAGGACAACCCAGGAAAGTGTAAGAAAGGCTTGAAAACTATGTAGAGAGAGGGTGTTCTCTTTTTTCCCTTAGATAAATTATTTTAAGTAGTCAATGTTATAGAGAATTTATAAAAAGTGAGAAAGATATGTTTATTCACTAGAAAAGTGTATGGACAAAATCAGAGAGATGAAGGCCAAGAGCTGCTCAAGATGTGAAGGGTAAGGAATCACTCTCAAGTAACATCAGGAAGAGAAGGAAGTCCAAAGGAAAAGAAAATGTCAACAACAAACACAGGAAAACGATCTACAGAGGAGAGCCCTGCAATTTCAGTGGCCTTTCTGAATGAACCTTTATTTAAAACATTACTTTGCAAGTAAATGGTTGGTAATGAAATGAGCAAACTTTCAGAGAGACAGAGCCTGACAAACACCATCGAGGCTGCCAAAAGAGCTGGTGGAAGCTATCAAAGAACTATTAGCATTCATCTTTGTGATCCTACAGAGGAGGGATAAGCTACTGAAAGACTGAAAAAAAGATCAGCATAGTGCAGTTCTTTAAAGAGAGAAAAAAGGAGTAGCTGGGAGATTTATAAATCAATCGGATTAACTCCAGTTCCTGCAGAAACAAATCAAACCATTTGTCAGAATCAGGAGGATAACAAGGAGATGAGATGCAGCCAGCAGTAGATTTGTTAAGAGGAAAGCATGGCAAAGACATGTATTTTATTTCTACAGCAGGTAACAAACCTTCTGGAGGTAAAAACAGTAGCTATCATCGATCTCAGAGCAAGACCTTCAATGCTGCTTCACTCACCAGTCTCAGAAACAAACCAGGGAAAATCTCTTCCTAAACTTTTTCTCTGTTATTGGTAAAGCAGAGGTGGCTGTATCCAAAGACTGTTCCCCCATGGAACAATCACAATACATAAGGATCTACTTGTGGGTGCTGCAGGGCCTGTCCCATATCTCACAGTGTTATCAAAATTTTCATTAATTGTCAAGGTGATGGAATGGGGAGTATGCTATTAAATTTTCAGGTGAGGGGAAGTTTGGAAGCCAAGGACAATATATCAGGTGTGCCTGAAAAAGGCATTTTTAGAATGTTCAAATCAGCATAAAATTTGAAGCAGAGCAAAACAGAGTGGGTTTTAATGAATGCAAAATCTGCATTCAAGCTATTATTCTGAGATGCTGAGTCCTTCCAAGTTCAGAGAATTTCAGGAGCTTGAGTGCAAACCTGTAACACTCAAGTCCCAGTTAAAGCTTTTTATCTGCCTCTTGCAAGGAATGAAAAATATCTAGACATGTTTTCATAGCTGCAGTTCCACCATATCTGTCTCAAATCCTGGTTTTCCTGTGAGTGAGTGCTCCAGCACTGGCACACCCTTGAGTTCTGCTCTGCCAGCTGAGGGCCCTTCCCCAAGCTGCCATTCCCACCTATTGCTCACAGCCACAGGAAACTTAAAACTTCAATGCACATCTATTGAGACAGTAATATACAACAATCTAGCTGAATGAAGCAGCTCTGTGTGTATGTCCTAGCTTGACACTGCCTGGCATTAATGAATTTATTTTTTCCCAGATTCCTATCTCTGCGAAACTGTGCCACCAGGCTCATCTGTGCATCACAATCCACTGCTGCTTCAGAGGTTCTTCTTGATTTACTGTTAGAAGCTCAAGGATATGAAGCACAAAGCTTCAAGCTGCTGCCACAGCAAAACTCCAGATGTCAGGGAGCAAACAAGATGACCAACTGCACCAAGATAACAGGATATTTATGATTTACCAGACAAAGCAGTGTATTCTAACCAAGCACAAGCACTCTTATTTTCCTTTATGATCTAATCTATACATTCTTGTACATGAACACCACATCAGAAAATAAAAGGTATTTGAAAACAATGAATGCATGTACCTTCAAATGAAGAATTTTTTTTCTTTTTTTTTTTTTTTTCCCATCTGACTCACCAGCTTGAGAATTCAACTGTGAGAAAAAGCTTTTAATATACTGAGAGTGTTCAAGAGAAATGATTTCTCAAGACAATAAAGTTAATACTTGATTGTGATGCTTTCCGTGGCCAACTGGAAGACCAGCTGGAAAGGCAGAAAATGCCATGCTTCAGAAGGTGGTGAACTGGAAATGAATCCACATTTAGCTTATTCACATTTGTGGGAAAGCCTTCACACATATTTGAAAGTGTTCAAAGAGAAATCCCATGGGAAGAAACACAGGACTGTAAGCAACACTTAAAGTTGTCCTAAAGCTTTAAAAAAAAAAAAAAAAGCCATTGCCCCAAAACAATATCCTTCTTCCTAACAGGTTTAAGGGAAATGTCATTATTTTATTAAAGTGATCAATCTATTCCTTCAGGCCTGGCTCTGTGGCAGTGCTCTGGATTCAAGAGGATGTTATGAGGTGCAGACTCCAATATAAACCTGAAAGAAAATAGCCACTGAAAATATTTCTTAGCAGTCTCTGAGACATGGTCAGACATTATCATAGGGGGGACACTTATCAGCTTTAACACCACTGCCCCAATTCTGTTGGAAGAGTTCAGGTCTGAGCAAACAGGATAGAACAAGACACAGCCAAGAAGAAATTAAAGAAATACATCAGAGAAGTTAAAAGAGCATCAAATACAATGCCCAACATGCTTTTGGCAGCTCCCCACCTGTTATAGTACACAAGTCATTAGAATTTGGTAAAACCAGAATTTTGGAGTAAGATAAACCCACCAATATTTTCTCTGGGCTAAAGATAAGAGAAATGGCATAGCATCAGTTGTATCTGGGCCACTTGTGAGATCTGGCCCTGAGAGTGATGCTCACACAAGAGATGGGCTCTTCACCAGACCCCTCCAAAGCACAGGAGAGTGCCTGCCCTGACATGACTGAGATAAAAACTGGCTACACCTCCCATGGCAATGCTTGTTAGATTTTGCACCATACCAGTGGGGTAAAATCCATTTAAAATTCAGTCTTCAACTCTTTCAATACAATAAAACTATTAGCACTAGAACAAAATTCTTGTTCTGGTACAGAAATTCAAGCATATGAGTCAAGGTGATATACCCCTAAATTTATGTGTGTTATAGGAATTAATATTCTCTGAGAATCAGGCCTGGAGATGGGCATATGATCAGCCTCTAAAGAGAGCACCATATGTAGAGTCAAATATTTTTAAATCTTGTTTTCAGAACCTTAAACTCTGCACTGAAATCAGAATTAAGGGAGGCACAAAGTGGAGCCTGTGGGACAGCAGTACCAACACCTTAGAGCCAGCAGGTTAAACAAGCATCTTTATTTGCCCCAGGAATAATTAAACAGACAGGTCTTCCCTCCAGTTTGGCTTCTTACAAAAAAAAAAACACAGACTAAGCCAGAGCTAAATAGAGCACAGCTGGAATAGTCCTTCCCTTCTGCAGCACAGGACGAGGGAGGCTCAGTGAATTTAATGACACCTTTCTATGCAGAATGCTGAGCTTGTGCATGTGTGGACCCTTCCTGCTTTAGACACCTCCTTCCCCTCCACTGCACCATTCCCAGAGGCCTCTCAGTGGCCTTTCCAAGTCTAAATATCAGCATAGCAGTTATCCTGTTACACCTGAAGGATAATGCAGTACTTTGCATTACACCTAAGGATAAAGGTACTTTGCCTTAAAGGAAATGAAACAATTGTCTTGGATGTGCAAAAGGGACTGGGTTTTTTTGCTAAGATGAACAATGCTTTAGCATTATTAAATGAATAACTATTTTAGGAGTTCTAGCAGCCTCATGAGTTCCCAAACAACACAGTTCAGTTAAATCTCCTGTGCTAGACTTGTATCTAAGAGCAGGATTTTCATCTCTCCCTTCCAGCCTGTTGTCAGTACTAAAAGCAAGAAGCCCCATGATCTTCCTTAGGAGAAGAGGTGCCACTCCATGCTCCTTCCCACCAGGGAGTTTACAAAAGCCAAACACCAGCACTCCCCCACAACCAAGCATTAGTTACCCTCAGTACCAAACTGGCCTCATTTGGAACAGAGTGCTCCCCATTCTCCTCTCTATTTCATGTTTCCAGTTCTCTCTTTGTCACAGAAGTCTGTGCAGTTTTGGGGCAGTCACTTATGAAGAAGAGCACATGTAGGAGATCTGTAAAATTATAAGGGTAATACCCTTTTAATGGGATATTTAACTACCTAAAATACTCAAAATTATAAGCTGATCTAGAGAACCAGTAGAGATCCCAACTTGACAGAATAGACTTATTTCTAACAGGCTCTTTTACTGTCAATTACTGTGACATATTAAAGAGCAAGAACCAGCTTGTGGTTATCTCTGTTTAAATGTTTTTGTTACACATGATATTTGTTACATAGCAAATCAGTTTCTTTCCCACTCTGACATGCAACTAGTTTCTGACAGTAAAATCACATCAGTGCATCTTCCTGTCCTATTCCTTCTTGCTCCTGGAATGTGGATGTCTATAAAAAGTCACTTCCTTGTGGATTGCAAGGTAAGAGCTATTTTAAATGCTGGAGACTTCAGCTCAGTTACAAACAGAGGTTTCTGAGCCACCACGAGCGAGTTAGCCTGACTGCTCAAATCCCCTATTCCCTTCTCATGAGACTCCTGTGTCTTTTATCACCTCAGAAGTGCCAATCTAATGCACCTAAAACTGGCAGGCACTTGCACTCCTGCCTGCTGGCATCCCCCTCCCACGGGAGCCACAGGAACTGTCTGGTGGAAGGCAGATCCATGAGAACATCCATGGTGAATGGCAGAGTGCTGAGAGTGACATTTGGCCCTTGGACCTTCCCACTGCAGACTGACACTTCAGCTTGATTTATTTTGTCATTCTTCCATTTCCCTCTAGGTCACGAAACCTCATTTGGTTTCACCAGCAAATGAGTGTTTGGCCTTTGATTTTACAGGGGAGCAGGAATTCAATCCATGCCCTGACTGCTCAGCTCTGTCACCAAGCATTCAGAGAATATTAACCTTCCCCAACTCCCCCACAAGCAAATCTTGCCCAGGATCTTGGCAGCAGAAAAGCAATGACTTGATTAATTTGAGCCATGGGGTGGCTATGGAAGGAGCATTTCTTGTAAGGAAAATCAGCTCTTTCTTGTCAGTAAATGAAAGCTAATACTCTTTCTCTATTAAGGCAGGCTCCTGCTTTAAAACTTTTATACCTTCCATATATCATGTTTTTGGAAGAAAGTTTTGCTATTTAAATAGCTGCCAGAGTGTTACAGGCTTATATGATTGCAATTTACAGTACTCCATAAATCAGCAGAGCTCAGATGCATTGGATAGAAGAGAGCTTAAATTGACATCCTGCCTTTTTATGAACATTAAAGGCCTGGATCTCATGACATATTTACACAGAAGCATTCCTGCTGCCTTGGCCAAATTGTTCCTAAAGTACTTTACATGAAGGGACATAATGACAACCTGAAGCCTTGTGCTTGAAATTATCTAAGTGCTACAGCTAGCCCAGAGGGGTTAGCTCAACTCCAGGAGAGATGTCCCACATAAAAATGGTGGAAATTTGTCCTTTAGATAAGAATCACATGCAGGAGTCCCATGGACAATCTATCTTCACTTGCCTGGAGAAGGCTGGGGCATCCCACTGACAGGATCAGTTTCCAACCCAAAACAGCTTGGCAGGGCACTCTTGCAGCCACCAGATGCAGGCACATCACAAACAGTGACACACCTGAGCCACACCTCCCTGTCAGCTCCCTCAGCTACACCAAACACAAATCATCTCTGCTGACATCCTGAGTGGGGCTTGCATTTCCCTCCAGCAGACACCAGTACCCCCAGCCTCCCTGAGGCACCATTCAGCTCCTGCACAGCTACTCCTGATCCTGATGCTATTTTTTTTACAGACAAACTGGAAGATGATGGTAATATTGCACAGAATGAACATGAGTGAGGTCTTTTCAGGATGTTGCCTTACAGGCACTTTTTTGTGGTCAGCTGTCTTTGCATAACCAGAAACAGCCTTTACAGACTGGGGTTACATCAGGAGTAGAACAATTTTAGTCACTCAGGAGTCAATTCTCCTGCAAATCTATCTGATACATTTCAAGTAGAAATCAGAGTTAAACATTTACATACTATCACCTAACTAGACTGGTCATCTTCTAATTACTACAGATCTCCCAGCAAAACCAGAGTAAGTTATTTCAGAGTTCTTTCCATTCAGAGGGCAAGAATCCACTTCTTCATGGAGCAAAAGGAGTAAATAGCCAGGAAAAATCATCACTTCATTGGAAACAACTCCAGGAGATAGAAGACTGCCTTAAACTATGTAACTATTACTGGCTGTATTAGATACCAAAGAAATTACTCAGTTATTAAAAAGAACCAAGCAAAAGAAATCACCCTCTGGCCTTGGCTGCTGGCTCCTGCACACTTCTTATCACTGAGACACATGCTCCAAAAGCTCAAAGAATAAAACAAGTCAACATTAATAATAAACTCCAACTTGCTCACAGTAAGCTTAATCCAGTTTTTCAGTCATCCTTCCCCATTTAACAAGGTATTGCTTAAAAAAATCACATCTTCTCCCTTCCCTACTGCCAACAAGAGACATGGAAAATATTATGGCTATCATTATTGTCCTTGGATGAGCCAACCTTCCTGAAGAGTTTCCTTTCCCTGCAGCAACAGAGGGGAATGGTCACAGCCAAGAGAGGAGCAAAGAGCAAGCCTTAATGTTGGTTACAACAACTTTGTCAGCAGCTGAGTCAGTCATTAACACCAGCAGAATTATTGTTCCAACCAGTTTGCCTCATGGCTGGGGTGCAGGTTCATTTTTCTAAGCACAAGAGAAGAAGAAACAACCCCTGTGGTTTGTGGAAGAAACTACCTCTGCCCTCCCCTGGCTGTGATGTGCAGAAGTTGTGCAGGATCACAGAATGCCTCAGTCTCAAAACATGGCTGAATTATGGATGAGGGAATTCAGGCATAGAGATGCTGAAAAAGACATTAAGCTCCCAAATGTACAGTGAGGAGACTCCTAAATATGAATGGGTTTAGATTCCCTGCTCTCCAGTTAGGCAGGTACATCTGCATTCCTCCACTACACAGGGAAATTGTGCTGTAGACACAAGTAGTAGTACAATGCTTCAAAGGTATTTTTAACACTTCAGTGTTGGTCTGCCCTGCCTAGTCTCAAGCACCTGATTTAGGCTATTAAATAGTGGCTATTTGGCAAAACAACTCCCCTTTGTAGACATCCAAACCCCTCTGTGGACCACAACACTCCTAAACAAAGTTACCTGTGCTATTTATGACAATCTCATCCCCCATTTCCCCAAAGGCAGTCACATCCCAATAACCCCAAACTCACCAAAGCAGCCACACCAGGAATGAGTGGGAGCCAGGTCTGGTCCTGCTCCAGCCACCTGCCTGCTGCAGGGCTCTGCTCCTGCAAGGAATCCCTCCCAAACATCCCACCTGCCAGACCCATACACTTTGTCTGTCCCTCCCTCCTGCTCACTGCCATGAGGCAGCAGACTGCAGCACAAGGGCTCACATCATGTTTCAACCATTTTCTATTAAATAAATAGAATAAAATGTGTTACATGATAAGTAATATCCAGGCAGTCATTAAACATTTTAAATTCTGACACTTAAGTATGGTCCCAAACATAACAACATCACCATGTTCTTGCTCATGTCCCCAGAAGAGACTTTTCCCAAAATTAAACTTGGTAGAGGCACAAACGGACCTTTTTTTTCCTATGAGTTCAGTCAGCAAGCGTAAGAAAATAAAACCAATTTTATAACAAACATACACCATAAGAAACTGTATAATCAATGCAAACTCAGTGGATATTTTGGAAAATTCAGTAGCACACAGGCAGCAAGTAGAAAAGAAAAAAAGCAGGAATAACAGTTCAGTTTGTCTTGATCCTGATATGGAAACCTAGCAAGGTGGTCAGTGCACATGCAGTTTGTATTTAGCACTAATTAGCAAGTTTAATCCAATATCTATCTTGATCTTCCCAACTGCTGTGAAGAACCTTCATTGATTGTGTAACAGTTTACAAAGCTCTGCCAATTTTCAATGATTAAAATCTTGGCAGCAGTTGCCCACCATCATGGTGCAGCCTTTAAAATAATGAAAAAAAAAACAAACCCACTCAATAAATAATGACAGTATTTAATAACAATTTGCAGATGAATGGTGCTTTTCTGGGTAGGACCTAACTCCTGATCTTTGAAATGCAGGGTCATGTTTGCTTTATGTTTTAAACTTTTCTCTGGCTCAGGAAGATGAAAGCCTAACCTTTCCTTCCCTTTTTTTTATGAAAGCTGAGATTTGCCTAAAATATTGTGACTATAGCAACCAGAGTAGTTTTTATTATGGGGGTATTTTTAGCTGGTAGACCAGGTGAAAGGCCTGCAGCAGAGCCACTTGGCACCTGCACAGTTTATTATTATTGTGGCACAGCCAAAAACAACCCTGTTACTGCTTCATTGCTCTGAGGTGACCAGAGTTACCTCAGTTATCCTCTCCTGTGTTATCTCTACACACTGTGCAGGGGGAGTTTGTGTCCCATGGGAACACAGTGCAAAACACATTTCAGTGTTAGTGCAAAGACTCTGTCCATCTTTTCCAGGATCCTGCCCCACAGCACAGTCCTGGAGAAGGTCAGGTTATGTGTATGGTCATTGCCATCAAAATGTTCACACCAGGGAAGTGCACTCACAAGCAAACTCTGAAGAGCATTTTCCTCACCTGTTTTCCTCTTCCTGTCCACACTCAATTTATTTCCTCCTGACAATCACAAAATACAGGCTTTTCCAGTGCAAACTTTGTGAAATTAAGTGGTTTAACCTAGCCACAGCCAAAGGTTAAATACACATATTTTCCTGCTGACTTCACTGCATTTAACCTTTGAAGTTTGGTTGTGAAAATCCCTAGCCCATCCATGTAAAACAAATGGAAAAACTCAGAGAGCAGCACTATTTGGGATTACTCAGGGATGTTTGAGTAGGTATTATCTTTTCCTCTCTCCAAGCACTGCAAAAATGATTTCTCTTCCTCTAAAAAACCAAAGAACCCCTTTCCCTTGCACACACCTCCCCAGGGGCAGGGCAGAGGGGCAAAGTTCCCCACACCCTCCCTATTTTAAAGATAACATTGACCCATTTGTCTACCAGCCTGTGTAACATGTCACAGCCACAACCATTTTCCTACATCTGGAAATTACTCTGGAACAGAGGTGGCTCCCAGCAGATCCAGGACAGAACTTGGAGGCACAAGCACAGCAGGACCTGTCCTACAGGGATCTGTGGGAGCAGAGCTGCTCCAGGGATCAGGGGAGAACCTTGGGGACACAGACCTGTCACAGCTGCCTGGGGGAGGGATGAAAAGGAAGAGGGAGGGAAGTTTTGGGGAAAAAATTGCTATTTAATCAGGCCAACTAAGCATGCAAGAGCTTAAGTCTAAACTAAGGTTTTCACTGTGTTTGTGTGGCCAAACCCATGTTTGAGAGGGAACAGAGCTCCACAGCTATCTACAGGTTCTCCTGAAAACCCTGCACTGCCCTATCCCACCCCAAGAGTCTCCTCAAAGGTCAGAACTCCAATATGTTTGTGCTGGTGAGGACAAGGTTTCATGTGCCACATGAGATAAGCAACAGATTAGGGCAGAACTCTACAGAAACTCTTCAAGAACTCTTCCTTGCAGGAGAGGGGGTTGGAGCAGCAAAGAATTATTTTCCAAGAGTGTGATACATTTAATTATATTTTCTATTGTCCAGTGAGGGCTTCAATTCAGAACAACAAATGCATTTTTGCCCAGTTTGGGGTCATCTAACTCCCTAATTTTTAGCATTCTCCATCAGCAGCATCAGAAACCAAAAAAAAAATCAAACCTACCTGAATTCTAAGGAGGTCAGCAGCATCAGGAAATGGAGGCAATGTCCCCATCTGGGTGTGAGGGAGTCCTGGTCCCACTCTGACACTTGCTGCAGAACTCGAGCAGTTTATTGAGCTGAGACTGGCCAAGGGCAGGAGTGTCATCGCCTCCAGCTCAGGAAAGATCCTTGCTACAGAAAACACGGGCAGCAAACAATCAATTAGAGGAACAAAGCAAGAGTTCAGAGCCAGGATCACAAATGCATCAGCATTTGTTTCTCTTTTGTCACCAGTGTCACCTTGTGCTTCCTGAGGCTCTGATCCTGCTTTCAATCAAGAGCATTGGCGAGAGCTGCATGAACATGGCAAGGAGAGACCCTGTGAGGAAAATCACTCAACACTGCCAGAGCACATCTCAGGCAACTGAAAATGCTTCTGACATGGGAAGAGATGCAGGAGCACACCTGTAGGTACATAGCACATATGTCAACATCAGCACTCACCGTGTTTATGAAGAATTTCATTGAATAAAAGACCTGGCAAAACACTCCTTGAGTGACTCCAGTCTGCAGCACACACAGCCCATTGCAGGCCTTTTCTCCCCACCCAGAGTGTTACATTTCCCCAAACTGGTGACAAGTGTTAAGTGCCACAGGCTGTCAACCACCCACAGGGAGCAGTGGTTTCCTCACCATTTGCCCCTGTGCCTTCCCAAAAACAGCAATTCCTGCAGGTTCCCAAAGCCCCCACATTTCACATAGGTACATTCCCCGTGCTTTGGTGGGGATGCAGCAGAGGTACAGGGGCCTGTGATAGCAAAATGTGATTTATCCAGATCTTTGCCTTCAGGGTGAACACCAAGATGCTGCCAACAGCCAGAAAATTTCTGATCTAATTTAGAGGCATCAAGGCATGCCTTTTCTCCAGGCCCTTTGGAAAACAGAGCTGGGTTTCCACTTTTGCATGATCTAGCAATTTTTTTAACCTTTTTTTTTTTTTTTTTTTCCTCATTTCAAAGTACCAAACAGTGTTCATCTCTTCTCCACAGAGCAGCATGCTGAGACAGAAATGAAGGCATGCTGTTGGCTGGGCATGCAGCCTCATGCTCCCACTGGATGGCAGGTCAGGCACTGGGACACTGAGTTTGGTGCTGGCAGTGATCAATTACAACCATTAGAAAGGGGGGAGAGTAGGGGTTTACAATTAATTTTTGCCACAGGTGCACCATTAAATGTTTAGATGGCTGTTCTACAGTTTTCTGTGAACTTTCTCCCTAGTCCTTCCAGAGAGTATAAAAAATGTGGTAACAATGAGTGACAGGAGATTTCAGCTGCAATTTTAATACACAGCATCCCATTTTCCCTGTTTAACCCTGCCTCCCGTGGAGTGTAAGAGATGGGCTTAGAAATATCTCAGACAGACAGACTAGGGATCTCTTTCCCCCCTCTTCCAGAAAATTTCTGGGTAAAATCTGCTTCTTCCAGTCAAGCTACAAATACTGCAAGAAACAGTCTTTCATTGTGAAGCAGCATTTGGAAAGGTTTCCTAAAAGTCACAGGCTGGGACTGAGAGTTTGAGCTCCTGAGATTTACACTTGTCTCTCACACTGAACTGTTATATGTGTGTGTTATATGTGTGTTATATGGATTTGTCCTCCTTTGGCCCTGCTGCCCTTGGACAAGTGACAATGGCAGGGTTGGAGATGCCAGCACATCCAGACTGCCCAGGCTCTGCCCAACTGCAGCTGGAGCACGAGGTGCCCCACACATCCCTGGCACCACAGCCTTGTCAGGGAGACATCACCTTGGCCCTGGTGGTTTGGATGAGGAGGTTCTTTCCTGGGAAGGGCTTTCAGGGGTGACACCAGCCCATCTCTTGCCTGTGACACCTCGTTCTGCCCCTGCCCCCTGGAGATCACCCAGCAGATGATCTGCACAGAACGGCTGACACCAGAAAGTGCTGCATTTAGGGCAAAGGAACAAAAAGGTATCCCACACCTTGGCAGAGCCATCCCTTCTCCTGAAGGAAAAGGCTTCCCCTTTCCACTTTTCTTCCCAGGGCACCAGGTGATTCCTGTCGCCTTTGCTAAGGCAGTGCAGGTTTTTTGCCATCAGCACTTCCTAGCTGTGCCCGTCACCAAAAAATGTGAGTTTTACTCAAGTCATTTCCATCCCTGCTGGTTCCCTGAGATCCCCCCCGGTGCAGGGGAGGACACATGAAAATCCAGTGCCAAAAGTGACTCCTGAAGATAAAACAAGTACCACCAGCCCAGCCCCTTGTTTCCAACACAAATACAGGGAGTTTTATGCTAACATGACTTAGCAGGGTGCATTAGCCTCTGTCTGGCAAGGGCTCAGCTGCTGTTGGGGAACTTTGGAACTTTTTTCCCCTTTCCCTGAGTTACATCCAGCTTATATGAGCAACTGCTTCCACGTCCTTTCTTTGGGGCTCTCAAACAGATATTCAGTGAATTCGGAAAGAAAACTCCAAGCCCGGCCTCCTTGTGAACGTTTAATTTCCAAGGAGCTCCTCAGCCCATCAATGAAAATGTTTTCCAGGCTGTTTTTTGCGCTGTTTCCCGCCCCAGCAGCAGCGCTGCGGGCCCCGGCGCGGCTCTGGCTCGGCGGCCGCGGTGAGGGGCAGAGTGAGAAATGAGTGTGGGACAAGCGCTCGGCAGCGGCTGCCTGCACCTTCAGACAGCCTCAGCGGTGACAAGGGGCATCCATCAATCCATCCATCCATCAATCTATCCATCAATCTATCCATCAATCCATCCATCCGTCAATCCGTCCGTCCCTCAGGCACCCGCCGCGGTCTCAGGGCCGGGAGCGGCCCGCGGGCTCCACCTGGCGGCGCC
>WEIU01014239.1:415829-436957 GCA_013389925.1 Aegithalos caudatus
ATCCCCGGCATTCCCAACACCCGGCATTCCCGCTGTTCAGCATTCCCGGCCCAGGGAAGAGCCAGGACACGCCCGTGCTTTCCCTCTCCTGGAGAAGAAGGGCCGAGGACCGTGCCGCGGTGTGTGTATGGCAGCGCACGCACACGGCCGCTGTGCATTGGCAGCTTTCCGGCAGTCACCTATCTAACACCCTCTATAATCCCGCTATTTACAGCTCTACAGCCTAAGGTATCCAACTCCTCGATGCTCCTTCTTTCCTGTGCCATGCAGGATGGGGACAGCCCAACAGCACACAATGCACTGGCACACACAAGGATGGCCACCGTGGGCAAGCAGGATTTGACTCCCGAGACACACACCTGGGAGAGCCAGCACCACCTGCACTGCCTTTAGAAGACACTTTTCCCGGTGGCTGAGCTGCTCAGCTGATGCTGGGATCCAAGCTGATCCAAGCTGATGCTGGGATCCAAGCTGATCCAAGCTGATCCAAGCTGATGCTGGGATCCAAGCTGCAGTGCCGGGCTGGGGCCAGCATCACTCCGTGAGCCTGTGGTTGGTGGGTGTGGGTCTGATTTTCTGAGTCTGTGGAGTTTTCAGCCTGTAGTAGTAGCTGATTTTCTTCTTCCCTTCAGAGAATTCATTCTTCTCAAGGACAAGTAAATGTAAATAAGTCTTTATCTCTCCATAACACAGGTAAGTTTCTCACACAACCCTCTCACAGGTGTTGTTTCTGTTATTTAACCAATGAAGAAAAGTGTTGTATTTACTGACCAATTACATGGTTCCTTAGTGCAGCATGTTATAAAAGGGCTGTACAAAATTGTAAATAAAGACTTTCTGATCTTTCTTCTACCTGAAGTCAAGCTCCTCATTTTCATATCCAACAGCAACAGGTGGGCTCTGGCACGGGGTGAATTTGGCACTGGGCATCAGCACCTCCTGTGGAGAGTCACTGTGAGAAGCCCTGGAGAACCAGCTGCCAGCCCAGGTGACAGGGAACTGAGCTGGGTGATGCCCATTCCTAGTGCCCCATGGACTTTGTCTCACCCACAGAGTGCCAGGATAAGAGCTGGCAGAAACAAGCATTACTGGCATTTGTGTTCAATTCCTGCTCTGCAGGAACTTAGCTGTTCCAGCTGTTAAAAGCAGCCAGCAATATCCTCCACACTGCAAACATGTGCAGCCAGTAATTACCAATATCACTTCCCCACTGGAGCTGTGGGCTGCTGCTGTCTACTCCTCCATCCTCTCTACTCTTCCACTTAAAAAATCCTGACCAAAACCAAACAAAACAACAAACCATTTTACATTGCTTGAACAGTCACTACACACCATCTGAGACACACCTGGCTGCATCAGTGCTTGAGTCACTCCAGTAAAGATGTTGTGAAAGATACTGGCTCAAGCTACTCAGGAATGATGGTGAATAATGGGAATTGCCCAGTTCCACAGGCTAAGGGTCAGATCCTCAACTGAAGGACTTGACTAGGCAGCATTGTCAGCTTTCAGGGTGAGAAGAGCTGAAATGCAAACTGGAAGCTCATATTTAATCCTCAGCCATTCCCCGAGGCTCCCATGGCTGATCTGAGGCCCTCCCCAGCACCACAACCTGGATGTACACCTGTTGTTCCAGAGTATTTGTGATTCTGGATAAGTGCACCTGTAGTTCAGTTTCCCAGTCATCAGTGGAATGTCAGGTCACTGCTGTAAGGGTTTGTGTGAAACTGGTGTGTGAGTTAAGCTGGCCACAAAGCTTTCCCTTGCAGTTCTCTCCCATGTGAGGGAACAGACACAAACATCACCACAGTGCCCTGCTGCCAGCCTGGGAGAGCAGAGGGATGATACAGGATATGCCCAGAGGCTGCCTGCTCCCTGTATTGGCACCAGCTGGAGCTGTTGGGAAGCCATCAGCCTGCTTTTGCAGATGCCTTGTACAAACATTTACATTTCTCTGCAGACACCATTTGGTTTTATCTGTGTGCTCAAGCTTTTCTGCTGTAGCCAGCTGGGAGGGGAGAGGGTGATCCCAGACCACACAGTGAGGTGCCCCAGGAAGGATCCCAAGCAGGGGGGTCTGGGGTATTCAGCATCACCAGGGACTAAAGGGATGCAAAGACAACAGGACCCAACACCAGGTAAAGGTTAATTTGTACTCTTAAACTGTGTCTTACCTCAGAATTCCTTTGTGGGGAGCATTATCCCTCTCTCAGTGCCTTCTGAGGGTGAACTGAATAACCAGTGATGTTCCCTTTTGCAGGTGGGTGAGAAGGTGACAAAAGGACTCCACATGTCCCATCAGCAAACTCTGCACCAGAAATCACACCAGGAATTCCCAGGCCCTAAATCTGTCTTTATTTTCTGTCTGCTTTCCACCAGCAGAGACAACTTAAGTTTAAATCTCACCAAGGTCGAGTGATATAAATTGAAAGCTTTCCAGAAAGCTGAATTTATGAATTTCAGGGAAAATACTTCAAAATATTCACTATTAGGAGAAAAACAAGCTTTTCTGTGAGACAAAGTCACAGAACTGTTCTGTTTCCATTATGTTGAGCCATTTCATTTTGTTAATGTCAAAACACCCTAAAATACTGTCTTATGCAAAATAGTAAACAGATTAAGCATTTCAATAAGCCAAAATGAAATTAATTTACACCAGGCAAGTCAAAATCATTTGCTTTGACTTCCTCCTTCAAAACCAGTCAAATTACCAGAAACCTGAGATTTCAACACTAACAATACAAGGTAATTCTTCCAGACTGTTTTAGACCAGCTCTTCAGATAACAGCCTGACTTCATCCCCAGCAATATCCATTGTTTCCTTGTTACCTGGCCCACATCCCACTCATCTGGAGGCCTGGGGTGAAGAGCTGAGCACAGTTCTGGTGAGTGTACAACAGCCATGCTAAACCCTTGGGGCTGCCTTTGCTGTATTTTCTGCTGGACCTGTGACTTCACCTGGGCCTGAGAAGGTAAAAGTGAAGAAAGTGGCACCCAGGTGACAGCTCCAAGGAAAATTGTGGCCATCAGAAGCAAGAACCTGGAAAAAGAATCATTGTCTCACCTCTGTGGAGTCACTGAGAGCACATGGCTTGAGGCTGGGCACTTTCAGTCACGATTTCTGAAGCTGTACCAAAGCACCCAGCCTCTGCTAATTTGTAATTAGGAGTGGGTGATTTTTATATTGACATCTCTTTTAAATCAAGCTGGAAAACTTGTCCTCTTTGAGTGTGTCTGTCAGCATTTCTGTTTCTCTCTGTGGTTACTGCTACCTAAGAAATTTCAGACTGTGCTATTTCAGGCCTCACCTTTCTTTCACATCTAATTTTCAAGTACTTCAGCTCCTATGAAAGGGCTGAGACTCTGGTTTTTGGTGTTGCAAGACATGGCCCAAAATATTCCCCCTAGGTCTTTTCCTCTTGAGAACACCAAAGACCTCTCCCCATCTACCCCAGTTTATGTCCTGCTTTTAAGAAATGTACAAAGCTTCAAATACTGGTTTACAGCTCCCAAAAGCAGCCAGGCCAACAAGCTACAACACAATGCAGGCTTAAAAAAAAAAAAAAGGGTAAAAAAAAAAAAAAAAAAAAACCCAAAAAAAAAAAAAAAAAAAAAAAAAAAAAAAAAAAAAAAAAAAAAAAAAAAAAAAAAAAAAAAAAAAAAAAAAAAAAAAAAAAAAAAAAAAAAAAAAAAACAAAAAAAAAACCCACGTTAATTTTCAGAAAACCTGTCTGCAGGCAGCCTGAATCCCTGCACCCACCACAGGAGTGCCACTGAAGACAATTTTGACAAAGGAAGGATCCTCTCTCTGACATTTTGTTTTCCATCTCCCCTGGCTGCAGGTTCCCCAAGGTGCCCATGCACCACCTGCCCTGTCTGAGCCCACTGCTGGGGCATTAAATGGTTTCTCCATCCATCTTCTAAAGGGATGGCAAAAGAGAGACTCATAAAACACTCACTCAATAAAACATTCACATTTATGCCAGGTAACCCCTTCCCTCAGCCAGTCTGGCCTCCCTAGGGCAGTTGTAGGAAGAACCACAAATACATTTCCAGGTACATTTTTCCCAGTCTGCCCTTTCAGAGTGGCTTTTTCCAACTCCAGTACTGTGTTTTACTTTTCAGGCTATTTCTTCCTGACCCCATCAAGTAGTGCCCTGAAACACAAAAATAGATCAATTTAGAGATGACAGTTTTAATTCAAACCATAATCTCTGTTTTTATAAATGTATCTTCTCTAAGTTTCTTGGTTGTTTGCATACTAAATTGCCTGTCTTGTTTTCACTTTGCCACCTCTTTGTATTATATTATTTTTACAGCTGACAAGCACCGTTAGACCGTGAGAATGCTGCAGTGTCAAAAGCAGATTGGATTTGCTGATTGCTGGAGTTCTTTGTGCTGCTCACACAAAATTCCTTCTTTCCCCTATAATACATCTGTTGTTTGTATATTCGATAAAGTTAATATCTGTGAAATCAGTCATTTCCCCCAGCTCTAAATTACACTGCAACAGACAGAAGATTGACTTCATTGTATTGACAAGAAAGAACTCTCAGCACTTATTATTTGTGGGGACTTGGAGAGATTATAAAAGCACACAGAATGGCTTTGTCTGGGGAGTGTATTTCTGTAAAAGCTGATAAGGTGATGTATGCACATTAATGTGGGAATGGTTTTTAACCAAGTTCTACCTTTCTAATATTTTTGGGAAGAAGAACTAAAGAAATAGCATAAACCAATACATCATCCCCTTCCTCTCTTCATGCCAGTATCCTCTTTAACACCGATCTCATGTGCAGTATTTATGTCTACATAAATAATTCAGGAACCAATTAATCCAATTCTTTTATAATTACCTCTTATAATGGCATACAGCCCAAATCCCAGCAGCCTAATTGCTACTTAATGGAGATATTTATGACACCAACAACTAGTAAAGGATATAGGCACTCTCACTTATGTCAATTAGGAACAGGGGCTTAAGCTACTCTACTGATTTGGATTTCAAACACATCTGAAGTCCTGGAATTTGAAAGCACACAGTTTTTCACTTTGGAGCAAGAGGCTCCAGCTCCCCTATTTCACATTATGAGGGTCCAGGAGTCAACCCTCACTTGCTGCAAGGTGACAACTCCCAAGTGCTGCCCTTTCCCCAGTGGCCCTGCTCTCCCAGCAGGGCTGTGCTGGATTTTGTCCCTTTAGCAGATGGGACCAGGTTTGCCCAGGCTGGCTTCTCTCAGATCACCCCTAAGCCTGCCCAGTACATGGAAACAGCCTGGATGCTGAGGGTGTCTAAGCTGGGAATACTGGGATGCACTCTGGATCCTGCCCTAAGGAACCACCCTCAGCACCAAACTGGATGCTTAACTGAAGGACACCACTGCAACAAGGGAGAGCAGAAATGTGGAGAGCTGGGAATATCAGAAGTGAAAATTTCCTGTGTCTTGATTTAGAAATTAAGCTCTTCCCATTTCAGTTTAGCAGGCCTGGGATTTTCCCATTATCCCATCAGAGGAACATTGAAAAAGGAATGAGTGTTTAGTGGCCTGCTTATTTTGGTGGTTGTACTCAAGTGAGGAGGATATTTCCTGAGCACGGTGTGACACACACTGCCTGCTATAAAAGCATCTTGTGAGGTTGTCTCACACATCCCTTAAAATAATCCTCCTTGAAAACATGAGAGCATTCCTTGGAATTCCTGTCAGGGATGTTTTAAGCAACCTGTTACAAGATCAGCCAAAAAAGCCATTGATATTGGGGTAGACACAGGCAATGGGGTGTTTTTGAGAAAGGCTTTATCTGCATTTGGCTGCATCAACCTGGTTTGCCTCAGCCCCAGAAACCCTAAAGTTAAGACAGCACAACAGCCACAGGATTTAGGCACTTTGGATTAAGGGGGGACTGCAGTTAGCTCAGCCTGAATGCATTTTTGATTGATTTAAGGGAAAATAAACAGTTCTTAAATTAAAAATGAACACCCACGGATTGGCTGGCACAGGTTTAAGTACACTCACAGAAAATTACTCCTTCTACCAGTGCAATTTTCCCTTTGTTACTAAGTTCTAAAATGTTAATGGCTTTCAACTTGCAAAAACACAAATGCTCTGAAACTTTGTCCTGTTACTTGTAAAGTGCATTGCATCGAGAAGAATTTGGTAATTAGAGGGAATGTGCGTTTAAAAGCTTAAGAATACAGCTTCTAACTGAGAGTCACTTAGTTTTTATGATTGCTTTTATCTTTACAAGCAGCTGAAGACATCCTCTGAAGTCTTAAACTCGTCCTAATCAAATGTTTCAGTCGGTGTATTTTCATGAGACCTGGCAAATTTATTCCATTATGCTGCTATTAATGCTGGATATTTATGCATTAGGATGCAAAGAACCGACTCCTACAACTAACATTTCACTAAGGAAAGTTTTGTAATTACACCAAGAGATTGGGAATTGGAATTCCTGGGTTTCTGCTGAGCTGTGGGACAGATATAATGTGCCGTCCCCAAAGTGAGTCACTGATTTCTTTATCCACTGAGGTCACAGTAATGTTTCTAAAGAATTATTGTGAACATAATTTGATAAAAGGGTGACTTTCTTTGGCATTTAATCCCTTCACCTGCATGCTCACTCCAGGCATGTTACTGCTGCAATGTTCTTAGAGATCCTCAGAGCAGTTTTCTTGTGTTTATGGGTGGTTAATGAGTTAATCCCTTTCTCTCTGACCTGGGTCACAAAGCTGAGAAACTGAATTTGAAGCAACAACACCAGATAAGAAGTAGAACAGAGAAGTTTATGAGGAAATCAAAGAGAAATTGAATTGTAACTAAAAGTGTTTTCAACTAAGTCCTTTTTATCTGGGGAGATGATTAATTTTTTTCCAGACTATCCAACTTTTCAGAAAGAAAATGAAACTGCTACAGCTCCAAGACCCAAAAAAAGCTTCTCAATTTCTAATACAATCATAGAGATCTGTTTGTTCAATAAAAAAGAAGAACATCTGACCTTCCTGCTGCTAGACCCTTCAATCCTGCAGGTGATGAACAGGCAGGGCAGACAGGCAGCAGAGGTGTCCCAGGGACGTGGCCCAGGTGTTGCAGAGATCCCAAGGGAAGCTCAGAGGCAGCATCCAGGTTCCTCTCCCACACCTGCAGAGAGCCAGGCAGGTAACTCCAGCCAGAGATTGTTCTGATCCCAGCCCCTGGCTGCTTGTTCCTCTGTTTCTAATGAGCCTGTCCCCAAGGACAAGGACTTGAACAATTCCCTGGAGAGTGCCATGTCTCCCAGCATGGCAGGCATTGTTCTCTTGTGACAACTTCATCACCAGTGGTGCCACACCAGAGTGGTGCTGGAACAGTACAGACTTGGGGAGGCACTGCTCTTCTCCAGGGTCTTCCCTTGCCCTGGGGATCAAACAATCAGGAAAATTCAAGATATGGGAACAAAACTGTGCCCTGTCAAAGCCTCTCATGAGAAAAGGGAAGAATTTCATGCCAGGACAGCCTCTATCCTCTCTAGTGGTGTCCTCTCTGGTCTGCCACGTGCCAGGTGGGCAGCCCAAATTTTGGCTTTCACATGTGCCATTGTAGTCTAGAGTTCAAGGATCTGTTGGGTTGAAATTTCCCATTGAAACAGCTCTATCTGGCTGAAATGTTCAACAAAAGACTTTGCAGAGGAAGATATTTTATTCAAAGGAATGTTTTGAGTTTTGCAAGTGGTCTGACTTTGGTGGAAGAAGTCTCCTCTCTGAGCTGATGGTGATTTATCTGCTCTATTAAATCCAGTGACACAGGCCTGGTGCTTTCAATGGGACCAGAAATTAGACTGTCTGTGAAAAGGCAGGAATAGAGGTTTCACCTCAGTTGCTCTGATTTAAATGCAGAGAAGCTCTTGTGCCTCCTTTTGTGTTATTTCAGCTCTAAAGGAACAGAATGGGGAGCAGAGCTGTGCCATAATTGCCTCGGGCTGAAACCAGCAAATAGCTCAAGCAAAAATATTTTATCATGGAATTCCCAAGTATATTTGGGAAACTACTGATTCATTTCTGAGAAGTGACATAATTTCTTTTCATTTAATGATAACAAAACCAATTAAGATTAAAAACAACAACAAAACCCAAAACAAACACACAAAAACCCAAACCAACAAACAAAAATACCAAACCAAAACAAAAACCAGAAAAGAACACCCAAAAAACCCCCAAACCAACCAAAACAAAACCCTTTGCCACTTTTCACTTACATTAAGAATACACTTACCTCAAATGTGTTTCTTTTTTTCCTCACATTTCTCTCAAGGTACAATTCAATCAACAACAAATACCTACCTTTTATCCCCTGTATTTAACAAATAAAATTCTACGGTAATTTCACAATCAACAATGCCTCGTGTTAGGAATTCCATTATTAAATCTGATTGAATATGATTAAATATGGCTCATGCTTTCCAAAATGGGTTGCATGATGGATTTAAATGAACTCATTAGTGGTTAATGCAGCAAAGTGCTTTCTAAATGCTAATGTTTGGCTGCCTTTGGCTCGTTAATTAATTTGAAGATTGTGTAATTATGGGAGCTTTCGATTAGCATACATCTCTTCTTTTTATTCCCAAACAACAGTTGTTTGTGTGTAACTATTGGAAATTCAATTATATTTATAATAAAAATAGGACATCAAACTGCCCAAACAAGCACACTCTGCAGGGGAACAGCATCTTTTCCTTTAAAGTCTCCTTTATTACTGTTATTTTCAAAAAGAACATGGGCTCAGCAGCTTTCTCTCAGCACAGAGAAGGGAGAGCAAAGCACATGGCACTGCCAGATAATTACACACCCCTGAAGAGCTGTGCTGGATCTGGGAGGGCTGAATGAATACAGCTTGGGAAGAAGCAGGAGCAGAGCCTGGCTGGTTTCCTTTCTCTCTTCCCTCCCCCTGCTTCCTTTTTTCAAATTTATTTATTTTGTACTTTGCTTTTAAAGGTCAAAAAGCCTGAAATGAGGCAGTAGGGCCCAGCCAGGAGAGAGGAGCTGGTCTGTGTGTGCCAGGACAGGCACAGCCCTGGGCTCCTGGTGGATGTGCAGAGCCACAGATTCCAAGGATTCTGCACCAGCTGGAAAAACAACACCCTGCTGGTGTATTTTGGGCAAGGAATGCACTGGTAGCTCCACTTTAAACAACACCACAAATAGAGATAAAGCAGGAATAGCCTCTTGAGCAGGTATTAGGCACAAGGATGGGGCTATAAATGTAACAGGAACAGAACTGGACCAAGTGTTGCAGTCAGGGCTTGTGTCTGTAACAGAGCCATGGGTTCAGAGAGCTGTGGGCTCATCAGTGATACCCCAGGGATAACCCATTCCCAAGACTCCTGGAGCTGTAAAGCTTCTGGGTGGAAGAAGAAAAAAAGAGCTGAACCTCCTGGAGACATTTTGAATGACAAAAACTAAAAATTTAAATCAGCTCCCTCAAGCTTTTCTCCCATGCTTTTCAAAGGCACATCTGATTTCTCTAAAAAGTCCCATGGTTGTCTTCCCAGCACACACTGAATTCACATCAGTCCTTATCATAACAGGAAACTTGTTTGTCATCAATAGGTTTTGTTTCCACTTAGTATGGGGTTCTCTGCTGTAGTTATCCAGGGCCATACCCAGCTGGATGCAGTGGCATCACAAGTGTAAAAGCCAAGAAAACAAACCTTGGGATCCATTAGCATGCACAGCACTGCCTGAAAGGAGCCTTTCTCTGCCAGCAGCTGCAAGAACAGCAAGGCATTAACATATGGAATAATTAAGCCAAATAAGTAACTACTGCATTTTCTAGTGAAACAGAACAACTTCATTTTCTCAGTCCACTTGTTTCGCAGAAACATCCAATGTGCATCACTTAGATAAATCACCTGATGGCTCTGGTTGTTAACTTGTTATTAACCATGGATGCTCATACTCTGCACTTCTTTATTGTTATATATTATTTAAAAATAAACAACTAGACATGATTTAATAGCTCCAAAACCCCCACCACATCTTCCTTTAAAGGAAAAAGGCAAGAAATGATTATGAAGCAAGACCTGTTGGCTGGGCTAAACCACTGCTGCTTCCAAAACCAGAACCCCTCATCCATTCAGCTGCCAGAGAGCCATGGGATGGGTGTCAGTGAGGACCTGCACTGAAATGTCACCTGAAAGGCAGCTGGGAAAGGGAATCATTGACTCAGCATCTGGCTGAAACCAGCAGAAGATGCAGGAATAGAAACAGGCCAGGGAAGAATAGTACTGGGGAAGGGTGCAGGGACAGGCAGCTAACAGGAAAATCACCAGGGCTTCAGCCAGTCTCTGCAGGGGAAGGCAGGGAGGGAGGAGGAAGGAACCAGGCTCCCAGGCAGCTCCTGCCGCCTGCAAAGTCTCCTGGGCTGATGAAAAATACATGAAACAAAACCCAAAACATGCACTTTGACCATGGCAGTGGCACTAGGAAAAGGTGTAGCACAGCTTAACAGGCCAGCACCAAAAATGACAGAAAAACAGTGGATTTCCATGCAAAACTGACACCCCTGCCTGAGGTTCCACTGACTGTAATCAAAGTTTAAAGTCAAAGTCACAGAGAGAGGGGCTGGGTGGTTTGTTTTGTACTAAAATTGTACTGAAGTTCCCAGAGATTTGGCTGTTGAATTTCAGCCAAAATATCTAGAATTATCCATAATTCTAGAAATAACTATAATTCCAAGAGGGAAAAAGCCTTCCACCCTCCTGGGGTGCAACATTTAGGGGTGAGAAGGGCAAAACACAGCACTGATCATATCCCCTTGCTGTTGCTGGTCAGGAGACTGTTCTGCTGATAATCACACTTGTCCTGTCCTGGTGCTGATAATCACAGACTGTGCCAGGGAGCCAGGACAGGGGGAAAAGCCAGCACTCCTGCAGGACAAACTGATGCTAGGAAACAACAGGAAGGTCTGGAAGTGCACAGCAGCCAGCTCCAACATCCAGCTGTGCCTGTGGAAGTTTCCCTGTTGTTCTGCAAAGCTGACAGCCAGGTACTCTTCCTGAAATCCCAACCTTTCCCTGCATTCTCCATCCACCCACACAGACACCTGCACCTGCTGTAACTCCCTTTGGAAGAGCACTCCATCCACACTTCAGCTGGAAGGATCATGGTCCCAATGCATCAGCTCTTTTATCTGCCTTTTTTCCACCCTTGAGGCATGCTCCATCTTCCCTTCTGCAGACAGGGAAGGCCTGCACACCATCATTTACTCAGCAGAGGACAAATCTGACAGTCTAATCTTAACTTCTTAACAGCTGTGTTTATTTACTTAAGTAGTAAATTGTTTCCTCTAAAGCACAGAGGGATTGGTTTGAACAGACACACATCTCTGCAGTTGGGGGAGGTTTGGTACTTGCACATGCTTTCTCTTGAAACTACACATTTTTCCATCACTGAAGTATCTGAATTAAAGGCAATCTTGGGATCTGAGCTTTATTTTGATGACTCCTCTCTGGCTGCTGCTTGGTATGGAGGGGAAGGCAGGCTGGAAGTGCAGTAAATTGGCTTGCAGGAAATGGGAAATAATAACACCACTTATGCTCTGGGTCTGACTACACTTGCTCCCATTCCAAGACACTTTTCTGTTACCCATCTGTAGTTCAGTTCAGTTTACATGAGCAGTTGAAGTCCACATTGCCCTTCCAGCCTGTCTCCACACTTGCCCATGGGGTAGTTCTGTGCAAGCAGCAGCACTCGAGCTCACAAGAGCTGCCAGGATACTTCAATGAATTGCTCACCCACAGCCTGAAATTTAAAATTCAGCCCTATTAGTCCAGGCCAAGCTGTTTTTTGTGTTTCTGGAAACAGCCCTCAATACATGGGGTGTCCTGCTGGGACAGCAGCAGCTCCTGAGCCTGCACTGCTCTGCTGGGTGCCCCTCTCACAACAGACTGTGACTGCTCAGGAGACTGCACAGAGCACAATTCCTGCCCTAGGACTGGGAGAAGGAAATAAACCCCAAATCTCACAGCTTACTGTGAGCCAAGCACTGCTGCAGCCATCCCAGCTGCAATTGCATGTGGAAAAGTGAGGAGATGCAGAAATCTAATGGAAAAATAGCACATCCTTCCTGCTCAGCAGCAGTGGTAATTTCTTAATATTAATGAATATGTACCATTGCTATATGACCCCGTGCTAATAAAATCTCCTCTTCTGGCATCCACTTCTCCTTGGGGATATGGAAGCAGCTGAAAATATAGCACACACCTACCCTCTCCATCACCACTGGGACTGCTGCATCCTTAAAACTCCTCTCTCCAACAGGGCTGTAAAAGGAGATGCATTTTCTCCATACTCCCTGTGGCAGCAGCAGTCTCAGTTGAGCAATGGCCTCCACTTAGTCTGCAGGTGCTTGGGGTTTTCCAGTTCTAAAACATGGTATGTGTTTAAAGCTTTTTATTCACAATAGATTTGGATATTGTTGCATCCTTGTGACTTTGGTGTATTTAAAAGAAGTCCCTCATCAGACAGTGGTCAGAAACCAGGAATATGTGGGTCTCCATGAGACAGAAGCAGCCTTGTCTGAAATACATTTTTATCATATTAAAAAGTATTTACTGCCTGAAAGCCTGTTTAATACAGAGCAGTTAATTTTTTTTTCTCTCTCTCACTTGTTACTATTACCAGTGTCTTAATATGTCACTGGAGCATTTCCCGAATTCAGTTTTCTGTTTTGTTTTAGTGCTTCTCAGGGGCCCTTCTCCACTCTCTCTGTTTCTGGAACATTTCTGTCACAGTGCTGGTTTGGGAGCAGGGTCCCAGGTGGAAGCCATGGGCAGATACAATCCTTAGCCTGGTCCTTTGTCCTATTTTGGGGGGAATTTTGAGCTTAATTCCTAGCTTTGCCACATTCCTGCTGGGGCAGCCTTGGACAAAAATCTGTCACTAGCTGAAAACCAGGAAGGGGCAACAACACAAAGGTTGCAGAAAGGGAAAAAATGGTGTTAATGTAAAACTTCCAAAAACCAGGGGGGCCCTTCCTGGTTCATCAACAAAGCAAAAACCTATAAATTACTAAGCTACTTCTCAGAGTTATTATAGCAAAACCAGAAATCTTAGGTTTTTTTCAGTTTCTACCTGCCTTATTTCAGAGACTGTATTTCTTATAAACAAGATCCTTATTGCAGTATTCATTAGATGTCTGTCAAGCAGAGCAGCTGGTGTTGATGAATTGATTAAGACACTCTAAGGATGGTTCAGCTTAAAGAAGAAAAGAGAGCAGATTTCAAAGATGTAAAAGGCTGCTGTGAACAATAAACACCATTTTTCTCCCCCCCCCCACATTCAGGGTGGACAAAAAGCTAAGTTTTTAATTGCACAGAAGATTCATATTAGAGAGGAAAGTGCTTTACCATGAATGTTATTACAGTATTTCAACAGGAAAGTCTTGGAGAGCAGCCTGGCAGGACAAGGCAGGTGCAGCTCCTTGACTGCCAAGGTCTTTCCACATCTAAAACCTCAGACATTTCTCCTCACCTTCCTCATCACTTGGTGACTCCCATTATTTTCAAACAGAAACTCCAAATGCAAAAATATTCCCCTTTACTCAGCTCATTTACAAGTCCTCCTTGTAAATGGAAAGTGGAATAAAATGGCTGAAGAGCTGGACAGAACTCTTGGAATTCCTATATCCATGTAAAAAGTGATCCAGCTGCAAATGCAAAGAAAGTCACAATGTGCTGATTTCAAACTAACAGAGCACTGTGGGCACAGATTTCTCATCCTTATTGTTTCTTATTGTCCAATTCAGAGGCACAATTTACCTGCAACTAGAAAAGCATTTGATGGAAACATTGAGTCAATTTATCCACCCAGCCAAGCAAACAGTAATAAGCCAGGAGATAAATAAATAAATGGGTCAACAAGTATTTCACTCTTAAATGCTCAAGATAAGAAATCATATACCTAAAGCCCAGAACTGGAGATCACTCACTGACCAGACAACAGCACCAAACTACCCCTCTGTACAGCTGACATTTCCAGTTAAGTATTGGAGAATTCCCTGCTTGAACAACACACAGGGCAAAGTTATAATTTGTTCTCTATGAAAACTGTATTGAATGATTTTCCCATAGAATTAGCTGCAGGAAGTGGACAGAAATAAATAGACTAAAATAATAGAATATTTAATTCAGCACACACAGCAAGGTTTACCAATCTGAGCATGAGATGGTAAACAACACAATTGCAACAAACTACACAAACTCCTACTTCTGTGTCTTGGGAATTGGCTCCTGGCTTCAAATTACTCACTGCTAGAAAGCAGTTTGTTCCCATCCACCTAATCAGCACCTGACTTTATTGCAGTGCTCAAGCAAACTGAAGACAGATGGGCTGTAGCAATAGAAAGGGAAAGAACTGCAAAACTTTCAAATAACTATTCAAGAAGTAAACTAAGTGCAATTTGTCACTCCTGCCCTGTGGTGGGAATTTGCTACTTTAAAAACTAATTACTTATGAGAAATTAAGGGATATATGTCAAAATTACTGTGGCTCCCAAGTACTATGAATACGTGGTCATTGTGTAATTTTAAAAAGTGTCTTTTTTCCATATTTATAAAGCAGAGAGCCCCAGTGCAGCCCAAGTGCAACAGCAGCAGATACTGTGCTCAAAGTGGCTTCTGGAACTGCAGATGGTGCAGCAGCACAACTCCCTGAGCAAGAAAGAGGCTGTGGAGACCCAGCTTTGGAGAGCCCCCAGCCATGACTTAACCCCCACCTGTGCCCCTCTGCCTGGCATTTATTAAAGGCTACACCTTTACACTCCACTTTCAAATATTCTTGTCAGCAGAAAACATCTGAAGCAAGGACAAAGGCACAAATTAAATTAAATGGAGCCTGCAGATTTCATGGTTTCCAAGGCTGACACAGCACACAAGGAGCAAAAGGTACCTCAGGTTTGTGGTATGAGCACTTCAGCACAGTGGCACAGGAAGCTTGATCTTTAATGGATGGATTTTTGATATGTCAGAATAAAAAATCCTTCATCCACCAACATCTCTTTTCAGAAGTGCTGCTCTAGATCTGCCTGCACTGAAGTAACTGGGAATTTCCCATCAGCATCACTATGAGCTGGGCCCTTTGATTCTCTAATAGGGAAGGCAGAACACTCAGTTCAAGCTGTCACCAGTCCAGTGGGGTCTTGAAAATGTTCAAGGACGTGTAACCTAGAAAGCTCAAAATACAGTGTTCTCAAGATTAAAATCAGGGCACTCAGTATCTAGAATGAGTCAAAAAGTCTTCAGAAAAAAAGAAAATAATCCACTGAAACTATTCAACCTCTATCAAGACACCTTAACATTTTTTTTTGAGTCCAAAATCTTGACTTGGTAACTGAAGAATTCATCTGGAAGCAGAACACCTTCTTCACATGACATCTATTAAGAAAACCTGTCTTTATTAATCCTTCAACCAAGCCTTTATGGCACCAATTTTCAGTTAGTCAGATATCCATGAAAGCCCCTGCACTGCAGAACTCCTGGGTCAGCTTTCCTTAAGGACAAAATACTAACTGGGGCATCATCATTCTCTACAGAATCATCAATAAATTCCTCCCAAATTATTAAGCCCTTACAGCTGCCCTGTGCTGACATCAGCAAACCAAAGATATTGCTTCAACTTCCATTAAATCATTTCCCTGTGAGGTAGGGAACACAGACTTTATGAATACCTGAGACCATAAACTCCTACAGAGTTATAAGAATCAGGCTCTAACTAAAGTCCAAAGGGAAGATTTGGGAAACAGTGGAATAAAGCACTTACCTGGAATGCTGTCTCCTCTTCACAGGATGGATCACTACCATGTGAGATCAATATGTACATAACACAACACATCTCTTTGGTTTCTGCATTTGCACTAATGAAATATCAACTCTCAGTCTGTCTCAGAACCATCAAACTTCTCCAACGCTGCTGCCTCAAAATCCAGGTGATGCAGAAATCCTGCAATGCACTCGGACTCCAGGTGAAGGGAGGGCAAGACTGGTTTTCCGGTTTTACATGTGTAAAACAGAGTCCCTCCTCTGTTTTCAATTCATTTCAGGCACTTTTCAACAGCAAGTTCCAAAATATTTGAACCAATTTTGATAGCATTACTGATAAAGCTACTGCTTTTGGATATAGAGCAAATCATCAATCTACAAGAAAAAGCAGCAATTTCACCATGAAGTTCTAGACACATTGAAAAGAAACTGTCTGGGTTCCCTCACTTGGGTTATGACATGACACACAATTCCAAAGGAATTAAATCATTATATGCATGATGGATGTGTGCTGTTGCACAGTGAATCTGAAAGGTTTCACACATCTGGAATACAGGAACACAAACACCATCGCTCTGTAACACCGGATCTCCTCGAGCTGAGTCCATCACCAGGGAGGAGCTGCTCCCACGCCTCCAGGATCTTCCAAACAGCTGGGCTGCAGCTGCAAGCACCACTGGGCTCTGCTTCTGTTCCACAGGTGTAGGGGTGAGGGGAAGACAGAGCGTGTAAAACATAAAATAAATCACTTTCCCTAAATGGAACAGCAGGATGTGGTGGCAGGGGACGGTGTCAGTGTCACAGATCTATTGTGTACTCACAAAGATCCTGCAGCCACACAGTGCAGCACCTCCTGCTGCTGTTTGCACCTTGTCTTATGTGAAAATGTGCCAAACTAAATATTAAAAATAGTGTTTCAGTCTGTCACTTCCCCCGCTTAATGATTTGCAAATCTTCCATCCCAAGCATTTAAAATTACTGGTATATAACATTCAGCCAAAGTAATATCAAAATATATTTTATTCTGGACCTCTTTCAGATCTGATTCAAATTACAGTTGTCAAAGCAATACAATGCAAAGGGAAACTGCAACAGAAAATGTGCCTAAGAAGGGATATAAGGGCCTTGGGGACAAATCATTGTGATGTAGAACCAAAATACATCATAAAGTGTAATTAACATGGTCCAGGACAGTATAGAACATCTATATCAGTCTTCTTTAGACAATAATCATGAAAACTGAACAATAAAAGTCCTTTAAACAAGTACAAAAAACTGTCATGGGCTGATTTACACTTTTACAACAGTTGTAGTTTAACTGGATAACTGAAGAAATGATGCAGACATTTTAATCCAGTGCTATAGGTAGGCTCACAGAATTAGACCCAAAGGATTTGTAACTCCAAATGAAACCATTACAACTACAATGTCAATGTCAGGAGAGAGAGAAAATTACTTCTGTATTCTAGAATTACTGTTCTGCACACTGCAGTCTGTTGAGGACAAGATTGCAAAGTACACTGGACTAGCAACAACATGCAGACTGTTTTCTTGTATTTACCCACAAATGTCAAAAAACATTATGAAGTAAAAATGAATGATTATTTAAAAATAAAAACAAAACAAAACAAAAACATGCCTCAAGTTATTGTCAAGCTTCAAACTTAAAGGCAGAGAAAGCGAATTATGTACTCAAAACTACTGATCTGAAGCACTATTAACACTAAATCTGCAATCCACTCGACACGGCAGATTTTCCTGGTTCGTCTGCCTCCCACCAGACTGACAGTGAAGACAGTCACACTTTCACAGCTCCTGGTATTTCAGAGCTTTCTCTAGAGGGAGAAGTGAGGACTGCTCCATGTCTCTCTCCCTACGGAAAATGTCAGGGATCTTGATGGAGATTTACTGCTGTCTCCCCGAAGCCGTATTTGCTTCTAACATGCCACAATGTTGCTTCTGCTTTCTTCAGGCGTCTGGAGAGGGTGGAAGTGATTCCACCGGGAATGGCTCTACAGGGCTTTGGGAAGGGAGGAGCTACCCTGCTCATCAGCCAAAAAATGGAACTGGGCTACATCCAGCAGGCCCTGCTCTGGCAAAACCCCAGGGACACGGGGGGACCCTTGGCTTGAGGGGGATGTGGATCATTTTTCCCACACTGGGGGTTCGGCACGGCCCCGGTGCCTCCAGCCCTGTAAGCATTCCTTGGAGTGACAGACAGGTGGGATTTCTGGTGAAGTAAAAATTGGGTCCCAAGGCTCCCCTCAAAACCAGACAATGTTGTATTTACAGGCTGAAATCCCCAGTTTGCAGCAGTAATGAACGTCCTTCCTGCAGCAGAATTCAAGGTGTCAGCTGCTGGGGTCACCCTGCTCCCAAACCAGCACGGCCGCCCTGTGCCACCCACTGCTCTCCCTAAAAACAAAGGACATTCCCAAGGTACAACGCCCCATCAGACGCCCTAGCATGAGGTAAGCAGTGTAAGGAAAAAGGAGTGCTTTTTAAAATGAAAATCAATTTAAAATCGGTAGAAATCTTTGGCCTTTCTCTCAAGATGCATTAAAGTGTCACAAAATCAAGAAACATGCTTCGAAATGCCATGTCGTTCTGACTCTGGTAACTACTACCTCCCTCCACCCAACCCAGAAAAAGAGGCACTTTTAGTGTTTCATATAAGATTTCCAATCATCTAGTAGACATGCTAAATAACCCTGCACAATGGTAGTCCCAGAATAAACTCAGTTAATCAACATTACAAAGAGTCTAAAAAAGCTTTTATGAAGACCTAGGTATTCTCTTAACTACACTAAAAAGTCCACTGGTTGGGAATCTTTACATCAATTTAAAAATGCAGAAAAAGGTAAAGTAAAAATAGAAAAAGACAAACTCTACAGAAACCTGGATCTGGTCATGCAAAAATGAGAAACGGGATTCCGAGATGGACGCACAGAAAGACAGCAAACTCAAGAGCAGTTCATTTCTTATCCCATCATTAATTCTGAGCCCAGCTATCCCCCTTACTTTTATCCTCTGTTGGGATATTTCCCTGTTATCGTGTCGAACTGATAAAAATAGGAACGACTCCATCCGTAATTCTGGGCATGTACGCACACGCCACACAAAGTCAGGGCCTTGCTGCCATTTGGCTTCCCCTTTGAAAGGAGCAATTAAGGACAGTCTATCCCAGCCTGGAACACGAGGCCTTTGTGCTACCAAAGGCAGTAATGAACATGACAGTTCTGTGGTGTTTTTGTCTGGTTTTTGGTTGGCAGGACCCGGCACGCGGCGGCTCCGGGCGTGCGGAGCGCGGGAGCAGGAGCAGCACTGTGGCATGCGAGGCAGGACAGCTGGACAGCTACGGCCAGAGCTTGGCTTGGGGACACTGGCTTGGGGACACTGACCTGGGGACACTGACCTGGCCCCACGGCAGTGGGCACTGCTGGCCCTCACAGGGCAGGGCTGTGCCCGCGCGTCCGGAGCGCTCGAGCCGACGGAGCCGACGTTGCTGCCGGATCCGCGCCGACAGCCCTGGCCTGGACACGCTGGTGTTCTCTATTTCTGAGTGTGTGATGCTATGCTGAAGCAACTAGAATTACAACCAAAAACAGCTGATGATTGAGAAAGAGGAAAATGGCAATACCCTAAAAACATGGCTGTGTGATTTTGCAGCTATGTCACAGAATTCCACCGCAATTGTTTAGATTGGCTGAAAGAATCATCCAATAGCTTTTATGAAAATGAATAAACTGTCCATATTAAAATACAAAAGTACTATCAAGAATCACTTCTGACTTTCAGATTTAAATTCAGTGCAATTGACAAATGCATTGCTAAACGAAAAATGCAGCTTAAACATACTCAAAACATTTGTGTCTATTCCTGGGAGCACAGTTTAAAATTATTGCACAGAATTTTTTTTTATTTTTATTTTTTTTTTCATTAAATGACAGAGGTCAGCCACAGTCATGGACCTCCAGCAATAAAAGCAATATTTCAAGTGCCAGACACTCAATATATTAGGTTTCCTACATATTGTAACTCAGGGTAATTGCTCTTAACATTTGCAATATGTTCCAAACCCCTAAAAATAGCTGGCACAGAACCACCACGGACAACTGTCTTTATGGATATGACTTGGTGTTGGGTTTTAAATGCTGTATATGATAGCAGTATAATTCCTGGGGTGTATATAAACAATGTATTGTTGACTTGTCTTTACCACTGGCAAATTGCTACCCTACCTTAGCCAAACTCAGACTTGCTTCAAGTCGTGTTTATTTCATGGAAATAGCAGAAATCGACGTCTAAAGAACAATGGTTAAAATGTCAAAGCTGCATTATCTCAATTAAATGAATTTATACTTAACTTGGGGGGAGGGGGGAGGAAAAAACCCCAAATGAATAAAAAAATAGGTTAGAGACTAACAATCATAAGCCACAAAATTAATTGTGATTGAAATAGTGTTATAAAACTGATAACTTTGCAAAGCTCTCTAATATAAACCATTCCTTAAGTAAAATGTCTGTGACATAAATTTGACAACCTCTCTTTTTATAAATTTACACTCTTGGAATCTTATGCAAGACATGTTGCAACCTTTTTGACTACACATACGCATAAACACAACCTCATGCTATCATTTACAAATAAAATCACTATTAGTATACTTTTAATCACATGAGCAGAAAAAGGTTTGCCATATACATCTGTCATTGTAAGAAAAATACTTGATATTGTAAACAGAGTAAAAGACACTATATAGTAGTGATTATTAAAAAAATAGCAGCTTACATCTACCCTATATTTGGAAAAAAAATGTAGTCACAAGATACAATAAACTGCAGGACCAGAGCAGCAGGGGAATTAGTGCAAGTATTCATCTTTTAAATAAGCTGAATCACTGCTATTAAAATAAACTTGAAGCAAGTCCTCTGTTTAAGATTTTTTTTTTAAATCTAAGGTAGTAAACATTTTGCCTCTTAATGGCAGTGTTATCAAATATATGCCAAAGATTTTATTTTAATAAAGAAAAATTACATGAAATACTTTTAATACTGGAGTCTGGTTACAATTATACATCTAAGCTCCTACAAATAATGATGGGCAACTCTCAAAGAAGCTGTGGCATGAACCCTTGTCCAGAAAGATCTTAACCTCTTAAACAAAATCCCCCAGCTATACTTTGCTCCTTTTCACAATAGTGCACAATTTAACCATATTTTAGCTATGGTCTTAAAGCAACAGAAGATGCATTTTTTCCATTTGTGTTTTTTTTTGTTGTTTGTTTTTTTTTTTTTTTTTGCATCCCTGTTTTGTTTGTTTCGTTTTTTTTTGTTTT